>JAOVYX010022315.1:0-14767 GCA_035668315.1 Drosera spatulata | reverse complement strand
TCATACAACCTCTCATGGTGCAAAAATTAAGATCATAAAGAAATAATTTCCAAAGGAATTCACTCATAGTTATACTACACCCCAGTATGCACCAAATTACTCAGTATGGAACCACATAAATTCCACTACTGAATGGAGAAGACCATATCATCAACCCTACTGCAACTTCAATATGTAGCACAGGCTATGGTAGACCAAATAGGATTGCCAACATAACACGACCAAATGTCGGATGTTATAAATGTGGCATGGCAGACCACAAAACTTTTGAGTGTAAGTCCCCACACATGAAAATTACAAAAGTGAGGGTACCTAAGACTAACTAATCAAGACCCATGCATATAAGAAGCAAATGTGAATATTGAATATCTTACAAGAGCATTACAATGAAATATGGTATTTAGATAGTGGACGCTCTGGGCACATGATAGGAGACAAAAGCATGCTCACGGAGTATAGAAATAAGAAGGTCCTCTTGTAATTTTTTGAGGACGTAAGGCAGGTAAGTCTAAAGGTTATGGAACCCTTGGTTCAGGTTCCTTGATCTTTAGGGATATGACATATGTGAAAGGACTAGAACATAATCTATTATCCATAAGCTAATTACGTGATAAAGATTATGAGGTGTCTTTCACACATGGCATATGTGAAGTAAAGGATAAAACAACCAAAGAAGTCAAACTGATAGGTTGCAGAAAAGGAAATATTTATGCATTAGGCTTTAATATGTCACAGTCTGCACAGACTACTTGTTTTTTTTAATATATAAATGAATCTGAGGACATAAATTGATTGTGACATACGAGACTGGCTCATTGAACTTCAAAACAATAGCAAAGCTTTGCTCAAACAACTAGGTATTGGGCTCATCCCATATCAAGTTCAGAAAGGTTAAACTATGCCAATCCTATCAACAAGAAAAACTTACTAAGCCAAGCTTTTTACCCATAAATTTTACAGAAAGCACTCGAGTCCCTGAACTCCTTCACATGGACCTTTTTGATCCAGTAGAAGTGGAAAGCATAAATAGATAGAAATATGCCAAGTGATTATAGATGATTACTCAAGATACATTTGGATAATATTTCTTCATAAGAAAAGTGAAATCTGCAGTCTACTAACAAAATTTCTAAGACAGGTACATAATAAAAAAGGTACTGATATGATTGTCATTTGGAGTGATCATGGAACAAAATTTGATCAACATAGTGTGTACAAATACTATGATGATCATGGCATTCCACACAATTTCTATACACCTAAAAAACTACAACAAAATGGCGTTGTTAAGAGAAAAAATAAAACTCTCATTCAGGCAGCCACAACAATGCTTTTTGATGCAAAACTACCCAAGGGTAAAGAGGTAGTAAACACTGCTTGTCATGTCCTAAACTAGTGTCTCATCCACAAAAATTATAAGAAAAGCCCTTATGAATTATGGAAAGGAAAGACACCAAGTGTAAAATATTTTCATGTATTTGGATGCAGATGCTATATTCATAATGATGAGTAACAACATCTAGAAACGATTGACTCCATGTTGGATGAAGGAATTTTCGTAGGATACTCTATTGCAAGTAAAGCATTTAGGATATACAATAAAAGAACAGGACTTATAGAAGAATCAATGCATGTCCCTTTTGATGAAATATGGAGTTCTCCTTATGTTGCTAATGTCATTGATGAAGAATGTGTCCATTTTGCTGAGAAACAGATTGTAGAACAGGAACTAGAGGATGCAATAAAGGAGGAAGCGTTTGCACCCGAAAAGGAAAATAACAAGGATGAAGCCGAGCCTGAGTCTACTACAATTGAAAAACAACTTGAAAAAACCTCAATCATAGAAGCACAAGCAAAAAGAAGGTGGATAAAAGCTCATACACAAGATATAATCGTTGGTGACACAGATGTTCCAGTGCATACGAGAAGAGCTACATCAAAGGAATGTTTGTTTGCATGCTTCATCTCAAAAATGGAACCAAAGACAATCAAGTAGGCCTTAGGGGATGAAATTAGATAGATACAATCCAAGAAGACCTAAATGAGTTTGAAAGAAACAAAATATGATACTTAGTTCTTAGACCAGATGACTATCCAATGATAGGCTATAAATGGATGTTTAGAAACAAAACAGATAAAAATGATATCATCATCAAAAATAAGGCCAGGTTAGTTGTAAAGGGATACTCTCAAGAGGAAGGAATATACTTTGATGAAACATTTGCTTCAGTGGTAAGACTTGAAGCAATCAGAATGTTCCTAGCCTATGCTGTGCATCAGGGTTTTAAAGTTTTTCAAATGGATGTAAAAGTGTATTTCTAAATTGCAAGCTTCAAGAAGAGGTCGATGTTGAACAACCTCAAGGATTCAAAGATTATGAGCATCCAGAATATGTGTACAGGTCAGACAAAGTCCTATATGGACTGAAACATGCTCCAAGGCCATGGTATGAAACTTTCTCAATCTTTCTTTATGAAACGGGTTTCAAAGGGGTAAAGTAGATACACCTTACTTCACAAAAGGCACAAAGGTCACACACTCTTAGTACAAATTTATGTTGATGATATCATCTTTGGTTGTACTAGAAATTCAGATAGGGCTGATGGGAGAAGTGAAGTATTTATTAGGACTTCAAGTTCAACAGATGGAGAGTGAAATCTTTAGAAACCATGCAAAGTATTTGAGAAACATTACCAAGAAATTTGGGCTGAAGAATGCAAGCCACATGAAAAGATCATTGAGCTCTACTACAAAGATAGACAAGGACTAGAGCGGAACATCCATTGATTAAACCTTATAAATTTAGAAGGATAATTAGTTTGTTACTCTATCTTACTACAAGTTGACCTAAGATCTTATATTCAGTTTGTGTTTATGCTAGACATCAACCTGATCCCAAAGAATCCCACTATACTGTAGTCAAAAGAATCTTGATAGGGAAACTCTTGATTTGGGTTTGTGGTATCCTAAGGAGTTAGATTTCGAACTAATGGGCTACTTAGATATTGAATTTGCAGAGTGTAGAGTAGATAGAAAAAGCACGAGTGGATCATGTCAAGTCTTAGAGTTAAGCCTTGTTTCATGGTTCAGCAAGAAACAGACTATCGTATTAACCTCTACTGCAGAACCAGATTATGTTCCAGCAGAGAGCTGTACGGCACATATCTTATAGATGAAATCTCAATTGCTTGATTATGGGATTGAATTTTCAAAAGTTCCTATCTTTTGTGACAACACATCTGCAATTAGGATTTTAGAAAATCCAGTTTTTCATTTTAGAACCAAGTACATTGATGTTAGATATTATTTTATCAAGGATCATGCACAAAAGGTCACATCAAATTGGAATTTATTCCTACAAAAAAACAACTTATAGATATATTTACAAAATCTCTTGATGAGAATAAATTTACCTTATTCCGAGGAGAATAAGATATTATTAATCTAAATGAATATGGCCAAAATATTGTACTACACAGTGAGATGAAAACTAGCATTTAAAAGCTCTGCTGCATTTCTATTTTGGCAATTACAAATGGTTATAGTATTCCATGCCTGAATTTTCGTAACGGTAAAAAAGTGACTGTTTTGGGAAATGATATGTAACGGCTACTATTTTGAGTTTTCAAATGGTTATATATTACCTATATAAATACTCAACTACTTTGAGACCTCAAAACTTTTTACAGCATTCCCTATCTCTCTAAGCGCTCTCTGTCTAACTCTTACTCTACTGCGAACGTTACTCTACTGCAATCACTTACTAAACCCTAGTTCTTTCAAACACACTCTCTGTTTGACTCTTTCGAAATCGTATTTCATTTTCAATATGGCTAACACTCCAAGCACTTCCTCAACGTCTACTTGTCTAACACACCAAAGCACTTCCTCAACATCTATTGGACAAACACACCAACAAACTCCATAGAATTCTCCAAAGGAAATCTCGAAGAAATTTGATTTTCAAACTGGAGTAGTTCTTGATTTCGAAAAACTCACGAACAAAGATGACAAAGTCCAAGAGGTAGGAGAATTAACCTAGATAGTTGGATTGAAGACTCTTTGTGAAACAATGAGCCGAATCTATGAGAAGAAAGTTAAGGAGTTCATTCTCAGAGACAAAGTTGCTGAAGATCTACAAAGCATCACCTATACTGCAAGCAATGGGACAAGAATCACTATCATAGCAAAGGATTTTGGGAACATATTACATGTTCCTAATGAAGGATTCCCACAGTCTTTGACAAAATGATGAACAATGGCAGACTAGCTTTGCTAACGAAAGAGCGCATCAATGAGAATGTCTGAACCATGAAGAGAAAACTCTTAGTACCCTATAAGCTCCTAGCAGATGTAATGAAGAAGGCTATGATGTCTCAAGAAAAGACCAAGAATCAGATTAAAAACGACAACAAGAGGTCATGTGTGTTATCATCATGAAAACCAGGCCTAATTAGGCACAACTGTTGGTGTATCACTTTCCTGCAGCAGTAAATGAGAAGAAACCCCTCTATTGAAGAGTACTAATTAAGCATCTTCTTAAAGAACAAACTGAAGCTATCAGACAAAGATGGGAAGGCTTGGACTGTATCAAAATGAATCGATGTGAAAATGATTGACAAGTAGCCAAAGGGGTTTGTCAAGAAAGTCAAAGCAAAGCAAACCACTTCCCTAGTTTCTGATGAGCAACTAACAAAGCAGTGGAATTGTCAAAGGCAGCAGTGGAGCAAGTTAAAGTAACTAACAAAGGTTAAAAAAAAAAAAAAAAAACCCCCAAAGAAAGCACCTGTAGCAAAGCCAAAAGGTGCAGACGAGGAAGGCGATTCCTAAGCCACCAAAGGAGGCAAAAAGGAAACTGATTTTGGATACCTCAAAAGATTAGAGAAGGCAACTATTTCTGACATTTCAAGGCATTAGAGAAAAGACATCTCTAGAGAAGATAAAGTCACACAACCACAAAGGGATCTATCGCAAGAAGCATCACTCCATTAGCTACAGCACACCTTGACATGTCTGTAGTAGACCAACCCTAGTTCAATGCACAAGAACAAGAAAACATGGCTGATTCATCAACACAAGTCGAAAGTGCATCAGATCTAGCATTAGGGAAAACTGAAGGACAGTCTACTGCCATTGTTGCAGTAAGATCAGAAGCAGATCCTCTGCCACCAGTCATTGTTGAGGAAGTGACATCGTAAAAAATGCCACCGCCAAGGCCAAGAGAAACTCTTTTCATCATGATGTAAACTTGGCATTGAAATTCATGAAAATATCAGCCGGCGACGATTTGCTTTCCATCATAATGCAAGATCCACAACAGTATACTACAGATCAGGAAGGTCCACAAGCGTAACTAAGAAGGGAACTAGCTGCTATGGATACAACAGAAAGGATATTGAAGACATTGAAGCTGACCCCCAGGAGGTTATACGCACAACAAGCTACCGCAACCTCAGTGAAAGTCTCGAGATAGCTTGCCGTGAGACTTAAGGGGGGGAGGGGGGGGGGGGGGTGAACAGTCTCTCTTTTTGAGCTTTGTTGTCAAACTAACAAAGGTTAGTTGGACAGCAGAGTTGTTCTTACCTTACTGTAGTAATGTGAAACCTTACTGCAGTAACGTTAGTTTCTTTTAGTTTACTGTTGGTTGAAGTTGATTAGCAGTAGGATTAAATGTAATGAAACTAGCAAAGTAAAAACACCATGGTTTTTATACTGATTAGAGTATAAAGCCAAAATATGGCTATATCCCTTACTCCAGTCTTCCCTTGATTATCAGAGTGATAAATTAAGAGGATAGCACAACGTGTGATTATTTTAGGCTCACAATGAACCTGTCACTTTACAACGAGTAAATGACAATACAAACCGATTACAAGATCTTTCCTTCTCCTCAACAGGACTCAGAACGGCCTCTTGGAATTGTCTGTCTAACACTAGTGCTATTCAACACTATCTTCAATAGTTGGCTCAGATCTTCAGCTATCAACTTTTTCTATAGTTCACTCGATGTCTTCCTGCACTTGTCTTTCCTTTTTAGAGCAAAGGAGATCAAAAAGCCTCACTTGAAATCTTGGGCATTGCCTCTCTATTTATAGGCAACTCCAAATTTTTAGCCGTTGTTGAAGTCGTCCCTTCTTTGAAACGTCACTTCCATGCCATCCTATAACTATATTCACAGACTCGTGACCTCTAGTATAGATGCAGAGAAGTATGCTGACACATTACAAACACAACAGTGAACTTTGACTTCTTGTGAACCCTTCTGTAGAACTCAGCCTTGCTGCTCCTCAACCTTGCTGCATTAACTTCACAGAATAATTCAGAATCAACCTTTCTTTCATCTGAACCCGTCTGTTGACCTCAGTCTTACTATACTCTATAATAACCTTCTTCAAACAGAAGTAATTCAGGATGAACCATTCCTTGCTGTAGAAGCCCAAATGCCCAACCCTTATTGTCTCTTTACTCGTGACCTCAACGTTGCTGGCCTTACTGTATTTCTCTGGACCAGTCTTACTGTGTTTCTCTCTGTACCAACCTTGTTGTATCCCTCTCTGAACCAGCCTTGCTGCATACCCATTGCAGGCTCATTTTCCTAGCATACCAGTCTCGGCCTTAGTACATACTGGGACATTTTAAGACTAGAGTTTGCCTATTACTCAATTTAATACATCATGGGTTTGACTCAACAATCTCCCATTTAATTGATGATAGAAAACTCTATCTAAACAGAAAGAAGATAAACACATAATCTTTTATTTACTTTAAACAAAAAGTTTACATATAAGAATCTGAGACATACAAATAAGCTCACGTGCTCTACTGCTTATGTCTCTTTGGAGCAGTAGGGTCATCAGCATCTCTCCTCCTTTTTGGGGGAACAGACCTGGAAAACACAAGCCTGGGAGACACAATAGTCCTTTGTAAAGTAGTCCGCCCTGTAGTTGGCAGTGATCCCACTGATGAGCTCGGCAGTGTCCCTCTGTTGATCGTTTGCTCCAGTTATTGAGTGAAAATATCAAGACTGTTCTTGATACTTTGTTCAGTTCTCTTACAGGCATCATACTCCAAATGAGTATTAACAACATTTTTATTCAGTAATGCTCCAAATTGCCTTTGTGAGTTCAAGGATAGGTGAAATAGTGTCCTCAATCTTCCCTCTTGCTGTTGTAGACTCTCCCCCTGTTTGCTGCCATCAGTGAGGGGGAAGAGAGTGCTACCTATCGCATGTTGGCTCAGATCATTGACTTTGGACTTGATAAAACGGAGTTCTGCTTCAGTTGTGGTCTGATTTTTCTCTATCAGATACTTGAGTATGTCAACATCATCACTCAAGGACGATATTTTGTGATCAACAAGCCCTTTTATACGTTCAGCTTGCTTAGTGATGTTGTCGGTGAGAGAAGTCAGCTGAGATTGCAGCTTCTCCTGAGTCTTTTGATGCATTTCCCCCTCAGACTTCTTTAGAATTATTAAGAAAGCATCTGTTGCAGTAGCAGTGGTGAATGCATGCTTCGCGTGACATTAGATCTCAGTGACGGCCTTTCTGAAGTCTGTGTTGAGATACACTACTGCACACTGTAGTTTGCTGAGTTAATCCTGAAGAGTCTCAGCAGTGGAATTCATTTGGGAATTGGAAGTAGAGAAGTGCTCAACCTGTTGCAGGTGAAACATGAGTACCTGTTTGGCCAGTAATTGCAATAACTTCATTGGATCATTTAAATTAACAGTAGCACCCAGGACAGTAGAGGTGTGCTACGTTTTTCGTTCTTGTACAGTAGAGGAACCTTCAGGGGACATCTCAAAGTATTCCCTCACAGGAGACATTGGTGGAGGAGGAGCTATGGAGCTTATACCTTCACCTGAGCCTTCATTGATTTGCTTAGTGTGTGCAGAGGAGCAAAGAAGCAGCGATGGAAAATGAGCTACTGGGGCATGCTCATTTACAGCAATGGAAGGGCTAGGTATGAGAGGAACATCCTCTATAATTGGCATATCCATGTCTGTATTTTCTATTTGTGCAGTTGTCTTAGCCCCTATTGCAGGAACATCAGACGTCCCTACGACAGACTCATCCTCTGGTGCAGAAGCCTCAGACACTTCTACGAGATCCTGTATTACTTCTTGTGTTTTCTCAATTGCTTCATGTACTACTACAGGAACCTCAAACGTTCCTGTGGCATGCTCATATCTTTGTACAGAAATCCCAGATATTTATACAGCAGTGTAGCGCCACGATATTTTTATAACTTATAAGCACGTGACGTCATTGCCGCTACAAATAGGAGTTCGTAACAAGACAAATTCACAACAAGGTTTACATAAGAGAACATAAGAGAAAGCAATTATAAATACAGCATCATCATGCACAACTCAGTCCACAGTTATGTTTCCTACATAGGTTATAATACAACCTTAATACCGCACCCAAGTATTGACAGAGCGCAACAGTCAATTATACAATCATCCATAGTTAGGGCTTAAAGCTCAAATACTGCCATACCTTCCAAATAGTACACATAATACAAGAGAGCCTCACTCCAGTACAACTACTCGGATGCTTCGCCCTCCTCACCTGAACCTAAACAAGAAACAAATCAAAGAAAACAAAAAACCCATGAGCAACGATTCGCTCAGTAGACCCCGGGTACTACCATAGGTTGAAGGTCACGTGCTATAACCCTAACCCCTGCTATAGCATGTCACGCTTGGCAGTATATTAAAACCCCCTTTTTGTTATCATTGTTATTTAACCTCCACCATTCCATCATCCTTTTATTTATGACCCCATCATGTTCTATCCCGTCATGCTTTCTAATCAGTATTATTTTCTAACACTGTAGCACGTGCTACAGTGATCTTAACTTTCACCTTTAGACCTCACTACCGAAAGACAGAGAAGACCTTTTCCTTTCTCTTTTCCAATTACGACCAGAGAACCATCGAAGGGGCATCCGTCCCTTAACAATGCGACTAGAGAACCCCCGAAGGGTATCCGTCCCCACTCAATACGACTAGAGAACCATCGAAGGGGCATCCGCCCCTTACCAATACAACCAGGGAACAACCGAAGGGGCATTCGTCCCTTATCAATGCGGCCATAGTACCCTGGAAGGGTATCCTTCCCCTCTCAATGCGACCAGGGAACCATCGAAGGGGCATCCTCCCCTTACCAATGTGACCAGGGAACCATCGAAGGGGCATCCGTCCCTTACCAATGCGATCAGAGAGCCCTCGAAGGGACATCCGCCCTTCATCGATGCGACCATCAATATATCAGGGAACTCACTTCCTTGTACCAATGCGACCATAATTTAATTCTACTATCCAATGCGACCCCACTCGGAAAGGAAGGAACTAACCTTCTTCCTCCCTCAACCATATCTCGTTAATTTGTATTATCGTATTCATTGATGATTTCATTATAATAAGTACATGCTTAATTCTAGTTACGCTCGTATCGTATTATCGTATAATTGTTACACAAACAGTGATCGTCAAACCATACGGTCACCCCATACATTTCCATCATCTTCAAAACTCACCGTAACCTATGGATCATCGTCTCAGTACCGTCCCAAACTCCATCAATTCACATCATCAATCCATCCCATACACATCAACCAACAATATATCGCATACACAGTCTCACTTTATGACCAAGGGAATTAGAAGAGGGTTGGGTTACCTTTGTAGGGTGAAAAACCTTAACCACGTAAAACCCTCGAAACCCTAGCAAGCCAAGAGAATCGACCCCAGCCGCTGAAAGCAGAGACACTGAAGCAGCCACATTGCTTAAAGAGTCAGATTTGAACAATGAGGAGTTAGCATTAAACGGCAATCCTGAATGTCAGGCAACAGGCTAGTTTTATACGACTCCGAAAGTTCTTTCCGCAGCTGAGCCCTTTTCTTCTTCAAGCTTCTCAAACGATCAGTAGCTAAGGCATGCTGAAGAGAAAAATCATTAGGACAGGCCCCAGAAATCCCTTTAATATCATCGGCATCCTCCTCCTGGTGCTCCTCGTTGACACGATCTTTATCCGCATTCTTGGTTGCATTCTTCACACGCTCAACAACATTTATCTCGACCTCCAAAGCTGTAAGCTTATTGTAAAGTTTTTCTTGACTGGAAGATGAAGTTTCATTATTTCTCGAATAATTAATAGCTTCTGCTCTAGCAATATCATCAGCTTCACCACTTTTCTCTGCATCATGTGTCACCTTTTTTATAATATTACGTTCAATATCTTCAGGATTTGCAGTGGTGACCCCCAAACTGTTGACTAAACTGGATCTTCCTCTTCTTCCATCGTTACTAATCAACTACTGCTACCGACATCACCGTCCATTAGGCAGCAATAGCATCACTATGCTAAGGTTTCGAACCACTCTGATCACGATTTGGTACCAATTGTCCATCAAAATGGTAGGCAAGGGTTTCTCCAAGAAGGCAATGATGAGGGGATGAGGAGGCGTTGAGGAGAAGGGAACGAGGATTGAAGGAGAAGGAGAGGGCGGCGACTTTTGGGGCCGCAATGGAGGGGATTGACCGCTCTCGGTGAGGGGAGCCCGCGGTTGCCGCCGTTGATTAGAGGAAGGGAAGGGATGGCTGGTGGTCAATGGGCTCATTGTGGCAGGGCTACGTCCTCCGGTTGATCAGGGGTGTTCTCCGATAGCTTGGGAAGACGACGGCGGTCTCTGGCGCTGGCAACGCGGCAATGAGCAGCAATTGAAGAGGGATGATCAAGACGGCGATGTCCGGAAGAAAATCATGAAGGTGGGAGTATGCAAGCGGCTGTGGTGTGTGTGTGTGTGTGTGTGGGAGAGTGTGCACGATTCAAAACATCTCATTTCTACTCCCTCAATGCGTCTCGTTTAGTCTATTATTTATCCACATTATGCAATATTAATTCATCAATAATTTATTTACGTCGATATAATTATCCCATGAATAATAATATCACGTGTCATGATTTTATGGGATTAAAAGTCGTTTGTCCTACCGCGCAACGTTTATAACGTTTGTAATATTTATCGACATGATCATTTAATCATTCCAAATATTCTATCGTTATATTTGATTTAATAATCAAATATTTCTTGGGTTAAATCTGTATCCTTTAAATTATATTTGGTATAATTACTTTCTCAGATCGTCGAGATAATTATATCAAACTTCTTCAAATTTTATTACGAGTTCGTATTTTTATTTAGAATTCAATTCTAATGACTCGTTTATTTTAAGAGAAATTAATAACATAATCAACTAAGCGTGCCCAAAGTTCTGGTTATTACAAGCAGCCTCAGTTATCTCCTGGGTTTCTTCTTGATGAGATGTAGCAGCCTCAGACTCTCTTGCAGCAGTCTCAAACACTCCTTGTTGTTGTTCACCTTCTTGTGTAGAAGTTTCAGATACTTCTATTACAGGTTGTGCTTAAATTTTGGAGGAAGCAACAGAGGATGGTGGCTCTTGTTGTGGTCGTAGTGAAGGAGATTTTGTAAAGGTGATTTCAATGGAGGATGGTGACTTGGTGATGGTTGGTGATGGTGAGGTGATAAAGACTGGTTACCGGGGCGGTGTAAGTTGAGGAACATGGCAGATAGGGGGTTCTACACTGATGATATCATAAAATTGCCTTTCAATCGTGGTGATGGAGTCTACTGAAAGAATATTATGGTGTAAAGGGATTTGTAGGTTGTGAGAGGCAGCTCCCAGCTCTGAAAATGCTACCTTAACAATAAGATCCATACCAGTTTGGCCCTCCTCACATGATTGAGCTTTCTCCCCCTGAGTTGTTGAGGAATTGTACTGAGGTCCTATGCAGCAGGCTCTGCAGCAATTCTATTAATGAGTTACTCATCTGAACTTTCTTGTTGTGGTGCAGAAGGGGGAGGAGCATTATTATCATGATCTTTAGCATTATTGCCACTCCCAGAGATCCTGTCTTTTGTCACAGCAGTCACACATTCTTGTAGAAAGGTGTTTATCATACTCATGATCAGCTCTCGAAGCCTTCTTTCCTTCTTAGGAGTCATCACAAATTTAAGAAGAGCTTCTTCTTCCTTGTAGAACTGTTGGCTTTTGTGGTTTCTGTTGTTGTATTTCATGGACAGCTTGATTCTAATCCCAAAGGCATTCCTGGATGTGTCAGCATTTACGGATTGGACAATATGGAGAATAGGTCTGAAGTTGGCAGGAGGTCTGGTGTCCCTTTTGGATCTTCTGGTGTTGCTTCTTCTTCTTGTGAAAGTTGAAGGTGATCTAAAGGGGACATTTCGGTTTATGGTGGTGGTGACTGGTTGATTTGGAGTTGAAGTTGACTGGGTGGCTTCAATGTCATTTTGAATGTTTACAATAACCTCAACTTGAATATTTGGATTTGAGAGTTTTGTTGCAAGACTTGGGTCGTTGAGATGGGCACCCTCCTTTAATGCTAGCCTTGCTATAAGAACAGCATCTTCCTCAATTTGCCTTTGGCTTTGTTTGGGCTTAAGCTATTCAACCACAATCTTTTTCCCTTTGTCTTTGGGGTCAATGTTTGACAGGGGTCTTTGTGGTGTATATGGAGGTATTCTGATGACGATCCTTGAGGATGTGGTTGTTAGTATGTGTGATGGTGAGGATATTTATGGTGGAGAGATTTCTGTAGTGGTGGTTGTGGTACCATCAACCTCTATTGTAGAAAGGATGGACTCCTTCTTTGCTGAAGGAGGTGGAGATGGAATTGCCTCGCGTGGAAAATCCTTTAGAAAATCTACAATCATCTCGGTGGTGATGGTGATTACAGAAAGATGACTTTTTATTGATGTAGCATCATCTGTGTCAGCTGCAGTAGGATTGGAGTCTGCTGTAGTAGACTCCAATATAATGGGGCATGTCCTTGCCTCTTAGGAGGCTTTGCTGCTGAGAGATGACTCAGTAAAAAGGATCGGTTTCCTCCTTGTAAATCCCTTCTTGGCCTTCTTCTTCGGAACATTCTTGGGTGCTCTAGCTGAGTTAGGTGCAGACGACATAGAAGAAGGTTGTGCAGTGTCCCGAGGTGCAAAAGGCTCAGACTCTACTACTTCTTGTGAAGTCCTAGCAACCTCTGTTGTAGCACCCTTGGCACTACCTTACTGTCAGGTTTTACTCCCCAGTGTGTAATGGCCTTTGAGTTGATTACCTTGAGGGCATTCAATTTCTTTCCCTCCTAGGAATGGTCAATACATGCGCTAAAGCATCATGCTCTAGATCCTTCCAAAGAAATTCTTGTCACAGCCCATGGCCAGTTGCTTAAGAAGAATGTTTGCCTAGTTCATCTTCTTCTTCGAGAGAGAATTGCACTCATCAACTTCAACCGATCCTCTGCAACTTGATCTTTGGCATGTTCCCTTGATAGAAGTACCTTCTTTACTGTATCTGCGAGAAGTTTGTACTTGAGGGGTAGTGCAGCCCTCATTCGCAGGGGGTGTTCCTGGTTTTCTTCCCCCAACATCTGTAGCCATATTGCTTGAACAATTTCCTTATCAATTTCCATATCCCTTTCCTTGGAGAGCTTAAGAGCCTACTCTAGGGTTTCTGTATCGATTTTGAGGTCTCTATCTCCCATCATCCTTGGTGATGTTTTTCTTGTCCGCTCTTACGCTATCCAGAAATTGCTGCACCGTCACCAGAAAGATTAAGCCGTTATATCCTAGAACGAATTCTAGACCTGCAAGCGTCAACAGATTGACGACTTCCTTGATATTGTCACTGGTCATATTAAGGGAGTTAAAATCAAGCACGAAACCGATTTGAAACTTGGTTTCAGATGATTCGGATTCAGTAGAGTTCTTGGATTTGGTTGACCTTGGTGCAATGTTAGGGTTTTTGAAAGTTGAGAGCGTTTCTGAAGTTTGAGAGTTTGTGAATTTTGGAGAGAGAAAGATTATCGCAGTAGGGTAAGCGTAAAGGATAAAAAGGCTTGACATGGGTCCCTATTTATAGTGAAACAGAAACCTTTTCAATCGGATGATGAAAAGGTGGGGTGTGTAATTGACCACAAACTGCTTCTTGAGAGGCGACGCAGTAATGATGTGATTGTTCAGTGTTAGTGTTGTGTATCTTTTTGAAGTAAGGATAAACTCCGCTGCACTAGGATAGTTTCCCAGCATTGCTGTAGTAAGGTGTGAACCTTGCTGTAATAGCCTAACACTTTGTTCACTAGATTGTTCATTTTTAGGGACTAATGCCTTGCTCATTTAAATCTAATATCCCCAACTTTTGCTGCAGTAAGGAGTTTTTGGGAATAAATTTTATTTTAACATCCCTAACATCCCCAACTTCTCTATATGATTTCTTATGAATGATATTCTGGATCTACGAGCTTTGTCTCAAAGTGAAGTATAAGACTTCTCATTTTGGTAATAGCATGGTTGTTGTCATAATGAATAAAGATTTTAAGGAAACTTAGGTCATAGTCATGAGATTGTGACTAAATTGGCGATTGCTGCTCTGACTTCTCCTTTGCTCAGAAGTCTTACTACGGTGCTTCTCTGTGTTGCCTCAACATCTTGACTTCTCTTATGAGCTTTGAACGAGAGTTGTGCTTCGTATACATAGGAAGGACATATATGAATAAGCCTTTCTTTTGAGTGTTGTCCTTCTTATTCTCTTATTGACCTGGCATTCTTAAAACTCAGATCAGTAACTTTTTTACATGCTAAAACAAAGTAGTGTTCCTTTCCGAAAGCTGTTAAGCCTCGAAAGGTTGGTTCTGATATCAATTGAAAGTCCGAGATAACTTGT
>JAOVYX010022314.1:0-14770 GCA_035668315.1 Drosera spatulata | reverse complement strand
GATTTGCTGAATTGCGAATTCGGTAAATCCCTTTGCGATCTTTACGACAGCATTTCGATATCCGATCAGCTCTTTTTCAACATCACACCTTTCTGAGACTTGTTCTACCACCAACTACGAATCTGAATAAACCTTCAAACGAATTACTCCCAGGTGTCTAACCAATTATAATGCTGTAATTAAGGCCTCATATTCGGTCATATTATTGGTGGCTTTAAAGTTTAGCTTTACTGTACACGGGAGTTTTCATCCTTCTGGAGATTGAAGTAGGACGCCTACCCCAGCCCCCCGGATTGAAGAAGACCCCTGTGTGTAAGCTTTCCAAGAGTCCTCTTCTGATTTATCGGTATTGTTCATCTCAGAGGGTTGTAACTCGTTTCCGAAATAGCATTCAACAAGGAAGTCGGTAAGCGCTTAGGCTTTGATTGATGTCAGTCCTCCGAAGGAAATTTCGAATTCACTAAGTTTGGTTGACCATTTTATCAATCTTTCCGAGGTTTCCGGTTTGTGCAATACTTGCCTTAATGGTAAGTCAATTATTACAGTGATTGGGTGTGCTTGAAAGTAAGGACGGAGTTTCTTTGCGACGACAATTAAAGTAAACGCTACTTTCTCAATCTTCGGGTATCTCGTCTCTGCATCATGAAGTACCTTGCTTACAAAGTATACCGACTTTTGGATATTGTCTTCCATTTGGATAAGAGCTGCCGAGACGACTTCTTCAGAGACTGCCATGTAAAGATAAACCTTTTCTCCTTCTTGTGGTTTTGTTAGTAAAGGGATTTACACGAGATAAGTCTTCAAATCCTCAAAAGCTTTTTGGCAATCCGGACCCCATTCAAGGTTCGATTTTGCGCCTCATTATCCTTTGAAGAAAGGCAAGGTTCTCTCTGCTCCTTTCAACATAAATCTTTCCAGAGCTGCTAAACATCCCGTTAGCTTTTGAACTTCTTTTTTTGGTTCTTGGAGGTTCCATTCAAACTATGGCTTCAATCTTGGTTGGGTTCGCTTCAATTCCACTATTCGTGATTAAGTACCCTAAAAATTTCCCAGAAGTCGCTCCGAATGCACATTTGGTCGGGTTAAACTTCATGTTGTATTTCCTTAACAATGAAAAGGTTTCTGATAAGTCGGCTGGAGGATCTTCTTTTCTGATGGACTTGTTAACATGTCGTCCACATAGACTTCCATCTTTGTTTTCAGCGAAGGTTGAAAAATCTTGTTTACTAACCTTTGATATATTGCTCCAGTATTCTTCAAGCCAAAAGGCATCATTATATAGCAATACGTCCCTTTCTCGGTTATGAAGGAGGTCTTACTTTGATCTTCTTTTGCCATAAAAATCTAATTGTACCCAGAAAATGCATCCATGAAAGTTAATAATTGATGTCCAGATATTGAATCTACTAACTGATCAATCAGAGGTAAAGGATAACAATCCTTGGGGCAAGCTTTGTTTAAGTCGATAAAGTCTATGCACATTCTCCATTTGCCATTCGACTTTTTTACCATGACTATGTTGGACAGCCATTTCGGATAATCGACCTCTTGTATGAAGTTTGCTATGATGAGCTTTTCTATCTCCTCTGCTATCACCCGGTTCCTTTCTGGTGCGAAGTATCTCTTCTTTGCTTCACTGGCTTCATATTTGGATCTATAGACAGCCGATGTTCGATGACTTCTTGACTGATTCCTAGCATGTTGGACGTTTGCTATGCGAATACATCCGAGTTATTTCTTAAGAACATAATCAACTCGGATCGGATAGGCTCTTGTAACAAAGCTCCAATTTTTATATATTTTGAGTCATCTCTTGGCCGCAAGGGAATTTCGATCAATTCTTCCATTGGTTCTGGACCCTTTTTTTTCTTCTATTGGATCCAACAGCAACTGTATTATTTCTTTCGGTATTTGTCCGAGTTGATTCTGTTTCCAGGTCACCAAGTAGCATTGCTGGGTTTCTTTCTGATCTCCTTTCAATTCTTCTTCTTCACGTGGGGTTGAAAATTAGATCATCATATATCCTGACGTGATTATCATCTTCATGTCTATGATAGATGGTCTTTAGGATTAAAAAGGATAGAGGAGTTTTGGCTTACTATTGTTGGGCTAATTATGGGCTCACCTTTGATTTGGACCAAAAACAAAAGAATAAGACACCCTTATTATAGTACAGTATATATAGTAGTAATATGAAAGTTTAAATTTAATTAATTAGTTTGTCATCACATAGAGAATGTCTTAATTTTATAAGTGATTACTTGTTCATAAATTAATTATTTATAAGATTCTTTATCTTGATATCATCAATATTTTGTTGGATACGTATATATGATCATAGATTTGTTTGAAATGATTTCTGTTAATGGGGAAAAATCCCATATATCAAAAGGGTAAGGCCCTTAACGAAATCCCAATATCATTAGGCCAAACCTATAAGAAAGGAACAAATGGCATTAGATGAATGGGAAAGTCTCATCCATGAGATTATGATAAGTGTAGGGCAAGAAAAAATGATTTATTATATTATAAATATCTATCTCATCATAAAAAAAAAAAAAAAAGTTCTCTTGGGCCCCACTCTGTAGTCATTTAATGAAACATAAAATCGTTACTGACTTAAGCATTGGAGCCGGTCCCCAGGATAACCATCTCAGGTCCATCTAACCGGTTCGTTGTTTCCTTGTGTAATCGCAGGTGTCCCCACAAACCGTCTTCCACCACATAAACGTTCGGGCTCACAAAGCCGAGTTCCCTACCCGTTGATAGCTTACTACTGCAACAATTTCGATTTTATCGTGAATATTTAATAGATTCTTGTAATATATACTATCCATAACACTTTTACGTCTAATCTTGTTATAAAAAGTTTTCACCTAAGAATCAATATATCTTTTATCACAGAACAAATTTTACATCTTTCTATCTAATCGATGGTTACGTCAATAAACTAACTTGTTAAAAGAAAATGAATAGACGAAAAATATCCAAAAAAAAATTTCTTCTTTTTTATGAAGTTTTAAATAGCGTAATGTAATGTGAAAAGTTGTCTTTTTTTTATCAAATGATCATCATGTGCAGGAGACAACATCGATATAAAAAGAATATTATTAAAATAACTTCTAACTTGTTTAAAAATTTCATTTATATTTTATAATATCGTCAAATATTTTTATAAAAATTTCTTTTCAACAAACAATATAAATATATATTTTTTAATAATATATAATCTATATAAAATTATCATGATATTTACTTCATTTTTTTTTTCTTCGATAAATGACACAAAACAATAACTTTTTAAAATAATCTCAAAATTATTCATACAAAATTAGAATTATAATTTGCTCCACTTATCCCCTTCTCTCTCTCTCCTATATATCCGCCGCTTCACCATTTCTCCACCATCTTCACCGTTGCCGCTCCCCTCTCTTTCCACCACCGCTCCGCCTCTCCACCACCTCAGCCGCCACCCCCATCTCCACCACCACCGTCTAGTTCGGAGGAGGATGAGGATGAGGATGAGGACGAGGCAATCTCACCACTGGCGGCGTCGACGAGCATCGACGACGATAAAATCCAGCCAATCTCTTCACTGGTACGCACTTTCACTTTCTCTCCACTGCGTCGCCGTCGTTCTATCTGCTTAGACATTCTCCTCTCATAATCACGACGAGTAATCTCATCTACGGTTCCAATTAGGGTTTCAATTGAACTCGAGTCTCGAATCTTATCGAATCGATAAGCTTGAAGGATCTCTTCCTCCATCCAAAGCTGTCAATTCAGTTGAATTTTGGATTCATGCTTCTTGTTAATTTTTTCTCAGATTCGATCTTTTAGTTGAGTGTGTGTGTAATGTTACTTGTTATTGGAATATTGCGTTGTGCGAGATTTGGCTTGTGGTGATTAGGATTATGAGATTAGATATACGTGATGGAAGGGAGCTGGTAGTGTTGTGATCTTGTCCGTGCATGATGAAGTAGTTACAGGAAATTGCAGAAACAAAAGTGTACTAGTATTTCTTTTTTTTTTTATTGTTGGATTGATGGTGTTATAATCAAAACAAATGCTCTGTTTCCTACGCTCAGTTTCAATGGAAGAAAATTCATGAATGTTCAGTGTTCTTGTTGAGTTAAAAATTAGATGCACATAAGATGTTGGACAAAATAATATATCAAAAATTTTCATGTTATTGAGCATCGTTTTTTTTTTTCTACAAAAGTCTCGTGTTAATATTATATTCATTCTTTTATTATTTGGGTGTCTTTTATCAATTTATGTTTTTTGTTCATTCATCCTTGGAGCTCTATTTTATTTTTACGGACGTTCTATTTTATTTTTATATTGACGTTCTGTTTTAATTTTATTTAGGCGCTCTATTTTATATTCCGACAAAGGTTCTGGCGACGTGGTTGGAATCCGAAGAAGATTCTAACGACATGGTTGGATTCCAGCATTGTGGCCGGATTCCGGCGAAGATTTCGACGACGGTATCCGGATTCCGACAAAAATTCCAATGACGGTTGGGGTTGAGATGAAGATGAGGATAGAGTTAGGGATTTAATGAGATAGATAATTGTGTGTTTTGCAATTTTGATTGTTGGTATATGTTTTTGTTATTTTTTTCAAGTTTTTGTATGTTTGGGTAATTGATCCTTCTTTTTTAATAATATAATTATAGTTATTAAATTAATCGTATCATATCATGAATCAGATCAAATTGTCATAGTATGTGATGTAGTAAAATTCTGGTAGAAACTCTTGACTTTTTGTAGTAAAAAATTTTAAATCGTATCATTTTCTCGTATTAATTAACACTAATGATAAAAATATCTTATACTCTTTTATCATGACATATAAAAAGAGTTTAATAATATCTATGAATTATAAAAGAGAAAATATGAAAAGTTTGTTTTGTTTTTTTTTTCATATTCCCTCCGTCAAAAAAAAAAAATTGAAACAATTTTTCTAATTGGTTCATCCAAAAAAATAATAAAATGAAACGTTATCATATTTGACAATTTTTGGGGTTAAGATTAGTAAACTATCTCTTTTTTTTACTTTATTTCACATCATCTCATGCCACTATCATTTTTTCTTTCTCTTTCTTCTCCCTCACATATACAAAAGAGAAGGATGTTATTGTACACAAAAATCAACTTTTTCATTAATCCGTGTGCAAGATTTTCTTGTTTCATCCTTTTTTGGACAGAGAGAGTAATTATTGTTGATGTTGATTACTAAATATAGGATGATATATTATGACATATCATGACATCCCATGAGATGACATATTATGAGATAATATTTTGAATTAAGAATATATATTAATGTTGATAAAGGATGTTATTTATTTAATTGTTTTATATTTTTTTATGAATAATAATATATTATATTATAATTATTACGTCACGATTCAATAACGGTTCGATCGTGGTTGAACTAGTGGCTCATCCGCCCATTTGATATTTGATTTTCTAGTTCGATGAGCAATCCAGGTCTGAAAAATTGGCCGCTGCTGTTTTCCTTTTCCCTTTAAATAAACATCCATCTAAAACTTTAAAAAAAAAAAAAAAAAACCATCTAAAAAGAAAAATTCATAGAACAAACGTGGACCGAGACAACTGGAAAGAATTGATCGTTCGTTCTCGACGTAAGCGTCATCAATTACAACCTGATGTTTACTCCACTATTTAATATTAAGAAAACGATAAGCACATACAGATCAAATCGCGTTCGAGGGATATCACATTCATATTTTTGAGAACTTGGACAACCTCTCCACCAAGTTCGAATCACGAAGTTGCCGAATGCAACGTCTTAGTCTCGATAACCAACACGATGACCAACACATACACTATTACAGCTCGGATAACCATAACGACACCAGCGGCACCAGTTCTTTCCAGTATACCTTATATGTAACAAGAAGACGAGACTCCTGTAACGACATCCAAACGACGCTGCAACCAGCTCCTTTCGATAAAGTTCTCACGTCGTGGTGATTGCTTAGAATGCCAATAAAACTCTGTATATGTCCTTGAATATACAGTATAACAGTTTGGAAAACCACTCTAGGATAACTAGTTCAACCGCTAATTCGATGAACGGGAACTGGCTAACCCCTCAACGGTGTCCGAGCCGAAAACCAATCAAGACTTGTTCCGCTAGGTGGGACTTGCAGAGCCGAAAACCAATCAAGACTTGTTCCGCTAGGTGGGACTTGCAATACCATCTAACACAAACCAGTTGATTAACAAACCCGGATTATGGACTTCTGCATACGAATCATACGATCCGTGATAGAACATCCAAGAAAAAGGCGCTATATACGTTTCTGCTAGTGGTCTGCACTCTATTCTTCTAGCGTTAGGATAAACGCCCATTTACGCCCGCAGAGCAGTGCTCTTGGAGTTGACTTCGAGTTCGGGACATATTACATCGACGTGGTACCATTGGCCAGTGCTCCTATCGCATAGCTCACGTAAAAGTTTGTCGTTCCATAATCGAATCTAGACATTAAAAGTAAAAGGGAGTTGTTACAATGTGTAGTTGCTTTTATCTTACCAACTACGACAATCATCCAAAAGGATCGTGACACATCTTCGAGCTAGTTCCTGTGATGGAAATCGTCCACACTCACCCAAGTGCAGCATTTATCTGAACATGATCTTTGCAGGATAGTTCATAAACCCGACATGATACACTTAGAGGTGTCTCTGAATTTGCCATTGGACACCGGTTCCTGATGATTTCCGTTATACAGAGCACCTGAAGTTGGTCACACAATGCTCTTCGGAGTCTGAACTCTCGAGAGACCAGAGTATGCGAGCATAGGCTTTCATATCAACCTCTCTTGCATCAATGGGCTCAACTAATCATCTCTTGAATGCCAACACCCAACGCTGCCACGATATTATTAATGGACTAACATGAACTTGGCAACTATCCTCATGTCTCGGAACGCAGATGCTCGAACAATGGGACTTCTTCTTGTCAAACTCCGACTTCATTCGTATGTCAGAAAATTCTCCTTCACAATCCAACATCTACACATCAATCTGATCGTCTGAATCGTAAAACCGTCTAAAAAAGTAACCAAGCTAAGGAAACTCTAAGCACTTGGTTTTCTGCCATATACAACGAGGATCACTTGCAACTAAACCGCCACATCCGGTGATCTTGACACGGCCATTTTGTTATCCACGACATCGCCAATTCCCTTATCACCAATCGGATTCTCCAATAACGACTCCAAGCTTCCATCGCGATCAACTCTCAAAGAACGTTCACGCCGTAAACTGTCTTGGTGCTGCTGGTAGTCTTGCAAATGAATAATTTCTTCCACGGCCACTGCCACACTATCAGTTGATGCAGCATCAGTACCATCTCCACCCAACTCATCCGACATCACCATGAAAAGATGTCTCACCTCACCGGTTCTAGTCAAAAGGTTACCGCGACAATAAGGGCAAGTCGTGTGGTTAGCTAGCCACGGATCAACACACTGAGTATGGAAAGCATGGCCACACCTAGGCAGCAACCGCAACATCTCATGACCCTCGAACGCGCTCAGGCAAACCGCACACTCCATGTTCTGTTGCTCGCTGTTCCTGATCCCGGCTCCCTTCATATCGGAATATGGAAGCACAGGCAACTTTTTAAGGGTCGAGGAGTCGAGTCCGTGACTCCGGCTGCAGGAGGACCGGAGGAGGCATCGCTGGTAGACGACATGGAAGAGAAGAAGAGCGAGACAAGTTAGCACGATGAAGATGATCAACGTCAAGCTTGCATACGGTATCAGTTCTTGGATCATCTTTTTTCTCCTGTGATTATGGAGCTTGAAAGGGAATGGTTTAATCTCAAAAGTATATGACTCAAATCAATGGTTTATGTGATTAGTTAAAGTATTGTCCTTAAACTAACTTTATTAGGTGGGGGACTACATGCTTAACACACCAATGGAGAAATGTCAACCACAGGAAAAGGTAACGAATCATCTATAAAAGCTAAAACTCCATGAATTACTAAGGTGCTCTGGTGCAAGATTTTCCCCTCTTTCTTTTTGATCGAAGGGGAAAGGGAGCTAGACCACCAATCTTCTCGATTTCTAGAGGATGAGTTTAAGACTCTTGAGCACTTGATTGTAGGTTTTAACTCTCGAAGGGAACAACCACTGAGGTCGTAAGGTAAGACTGTATACTTCATTCTCTCGTAAAGTGCGTTCTAAATAAGAGTATGATACTGGATAAAGCTCATTGACCCGGAAATAAAAAGAATGGGTATTTTCGTAATTCTAAAAGTGAGAAAAAGGGCAAAGGTATTTGTCCTGATTGATTGAACCCAAAATCATCTGGAGCTTTCCAAATAACTCAATAAGTAGGGTCCAAATATAAGAGACACTAGCAGGGACACAACTCATATGGACTTTTTTTCTCACAAACAGTCAATCTTTTGGAAACCCAGAAAGGCAGAAAGCATTGGTGATTGGCAAAACCCGTTAACAGAAAATCTGCACATATCTCAGTTTTAGTCATATCCCTATGCAAACTATGTAAAGCCTTATACTGAGTTGAGGGACATATCCCTCGCGAACTCATGTATGACATAAGGTGTATGCCCCAAAATTCTGTATGATTCCATCCGGGAAGATCGCAAAAACTTGCTTACAATAAGAAATTTGAAGGGACGACCCAACGATGGAAGAGATCAGAGCATTACTTGTTCCTAAGGACTCTTTTGGTATCACTAATGTTTTATGTTTACGTTTCTTTGAACACAAAATTAAAAAATGTTAAAGAAGAGAAAAGAACAACAATACCAAACAATGCTAAGACCGATCAACAATCTGGTCTCACATGGAGGACCGGGAGGAGGGCTCTTGGACTAGGAAACCTTAAGATACACGGCTAAGCAGCCAACATATTTGGTAAAGTTACGTGATGCAAAGGAGAGCGGGAGCGATGCAAGACAACTTGGATGTCTAGTATGTATCAATGAACCTAACCTCTGGCAGCCCAGGTCTGATTAAGATGCAGATGTTGGAAATCACTCAAAATGATGATATATCACATATCACCCAAAGGAAAGAACAGATCTCAGTTTTTTCGCTATTCAATCAAAAATCGATGTTATGAATAAGAAAGTCTTTCTCCTCTTATTAAACTAGTCTCCTCCTGCTTACAGAAGAGCTACGGTTTATGCAAACCTAAATAGTCTCCTCGCAATATCGTAATTCTAAGCATCCCACCACTATCCCAAATTTTTTATGTTGATTTCCCATTGTGATCAGATGCAAGATAGAAATGCCTTGAACCCTAGACTCTCCCATTTCAATCAGTGAAAATGAACCTAGACTCAGCAACACCTAAACCCTCCTCAAACAAAACAATCATTTTTTCGTAAATCATCATATGAGGATTTGGCTTGATTATCGGATATTTTTTTCTCACTGTGTGATTAAAATGAGATAATTAAATAATCCAAATTAAATAGAGCACACATCAAGATTTTTATGTAAAAAACATCCTAAAAATAAAATAGATAAAAATTACGGGATCAAAATATCCAATAAAGAGGGATTACGAATTTCGTTCTTAGTCTCAATTAAAGATTATAATTATCATCGGATTAAAATATATACCTGTAAAACATCACACTCAATATCCAAAATTGGATATTTTCATTTTTAATGACTTATGTGTGGATTTGTGTGATGCCTGAGCGTGTGAATCGCCCAAAGAAATCCATTATTTTCGGACATGTTTTCAGCTACTTCCAGGCCACCATCCACACACAAATGTTGTCTAAGGCAAAAGAAGACCAATGTATTTAATGCACATATTGACATATATCGGCATAAGGTAGCCGGCCACCTTGTGGTCCTTTTCTCTCCTTTTTTTTTTTTTTTTTTTTTTTTTTTTTTTTTTTTTTTTTTTTTGTCTTTTGTTCAATAGAGTAGAATGATACTATACTATGAGGGACAAAATAAACTAACAATTCGTCTGTGCCGAATAGTGGGGATCATTATCATATCCGTTTTCTGTCTGTAAAAATCAAACTTTTTCATGGATAAGAATTAGTCATCGTATTTGACTTATTGTCGTCAATATGAATCTTCTTAAGTTGAAAACGTTTCTGATTTAATGCATCACCTATCCAATAATATCTCATATCAATGTGCTTCGATCTCGAATGAAAGGTCGAATTCCTAACAAAGTGAATAGCACTCTTATTATCTTGTTGTAATCTCAATTCTAACAAGAAGTTCTTCATCCAAAAGCACTTCCTTGCTAGGTTCAATGGTTGCGATATACTCTGCCTCTGTAGTAGACAGAGCAACGCATTTCTGTAGCTTTGACTGACATGGTACTGCTCCCCTTACGAAAGTTGTCAGATGGACTTTCGAGAATCTACGTCTCCGACCATATTTGCATCTGTATAACCATCCAATACAGGTTTTTTCTTGATCGTAGCATAAACATAATTTAGACGTACCTCTAAGATATCTCAGAATCCATTTAACTGTTGTCCAATGCTCTTTCTCCGGATTAGACAAGAATCTACTAACGACTCCAACTCTGTAGGCAATATCTGGTATGGTACATATCATAGCATACATCAAACTACCAATAGGTAAAGCATGTGGAATACTCTATATCTTCTACTTTTTTGTCTCACTTGAGGGACAATACTTCGTTGTTAACTTGAAGCGACCTGTAAGCGGAGTGTTAACTGATTTGGACTTGTTCATATTGAACCTTTCCAAAAACTTCTCGATGTATTGTTCTTGCGATAGCCACAACTTCCTATTCTTTCTATCATGGGAGATCTGTATTTCAGGGATTTGCCTTGTGGGACCCAAATCCTTCATCGCAAAGGATTTGCTAAGATTTTTTTTTTCAAAGCAGCGATCTTCTTAGTATCCTGATCGACAATCAACATATTGTAAACATAAAGTAATAGGATAATGAAGTTATCATCGGCGAACTTTTGAATGAAGAAGCAAGAATCTGATAACGTCTTTTTGTACGCATTGTCCACCATAAAGGACTCAAACTTCTGATACCACTGTCGAGGTACCTGTTTCAAACCATATAAGCTCTTCTTCAACCTACAAATGAGGTTCTCCTTTCCTTCGACCTGAAACCCTTCAGACTGCTCCATGTAAATCTTCTCCTCTAAGTCACCATGGAGAAAAGTTGTCTTCACATCAAGTTGCTCGATCTCAAGGTCTATGCAAGCCGTCAATCATAACATAACTCTGATAGAAGACATCTTATTAACTGGGGAGAAAATTTTATCAAAGTCAATACCTTTTTTTGGACTGAAACCTTTCACAACCAACCGAGCCTTGTAGTGTGGTTGTGAGCTTTTATCTTCAGTCTTCAAACAGTAGACCCATTGGTTCTTCAACGCACGTTTGTCTTTTGACAATTTTACCAGCTCGAATGTGTGGTTCTCATGCAATGATTGCATCTCTTCTTGCATGGCTTGAAACCAATAGTTGCTATGTGGATCTGACATGGCTTTCTTGTAACTCTCTGGTTCTCTCTCATCAATCAGCATCACATACTCTGTATCAGGATATCTGATTGATGGTCTGCGTTCTTCCATAGAGTGTCGCGTACCTTGTTGTGCTGGTGGTTGTACTAGAGCTGGTTCTTCCTGCGATTCTAATGGTTCTAGGCCATCAACATCAACATCAGCTTTTTTATCACCGAGATCATCATGTATATCTCCTCCCTGGTTTTCTTGTGTTTGAGGAGGAAGTGGATCCAAGTTTATTGGGACATCTTTTGGGGATTTGGACTTCCCTGACTTCTCGATATCCTCAATTGTCTGATCTTCGAAGAAGATAACATCTCTACTTACGATGAGCTTCCTAACTAGTTGCTTCCATAACCTGAAACCAAATTCTTCACTATGATAGCTAAGAAATATACATTTTTTCGTCTTACCATCAAGCTTAGAGCGTTCATCATTGGGGATGTGCACAAATGCTCTACATTCAAACACCTTCAAGTACTGATAGGACACATCTCTTCCTCTCTAAACCCTTTCTGGAATATCATCATTCAAAGGACTAGAAGGAAAATGGTTGATTAAGTAAGCAGCTGTCAGCAACGTCTCCCCCCACAAAGATTTAGGGAGCTTCACTATAACGCCCCGAGAACCACGTTATGTGATACGTGACGTTATGCCGTCATGAAACCAGTTCATGACAATCCTAAATAAAACAAAACGGGTTTAGAGGTATAGAGAGTCAAGGAAACTACTTGTGATGCTTTCATTCATGTTGTTTAGCTGTTACGGATTCGGTTCACAATCATAGGGTAAAAGCCATTAAGTTACACAGTTTGTGCCATGTCTAGTACATCATATATATTACATATCAAAAATAATCATAGTTTCATTACAGCATCCCCAAAATAAATAGGGTAACTACAGTCTTCACCGATCATCTGATAACTCATTTGCAAATGAAATACATAACCCGTGAGTACGAAACTCAGTAACCTAACGTATATGCCTCACATTTGCAGGGTACTCCCCCGACTATGGCGAATCGATGAGTATCAGTAAAGCATTTATACTTTTATAGAAAATAGGTATGACATATTATATGTAAGTATGGTTTTACGTCTCTTATGTTCATTGTTATTATTATGGGGCCATGACTCGAGAGTTTTCAACAGACTCGGATTACAAGGCTCGTCAATAGTCAGCCGGGCTACAAGAATACGTCAATTCAATACGTGCTTGCACCGATTATACACCGTCTTACACTTTAGTGAATAAAGTGCCCTTCCAACGGGTTCTATTTGCCTCTCATTGGGATAGATTTAAGCCTCCCTACAGAGAGTACCAGTGGCCCCGCCACGTCCGACGTCGAAACCGCTGCATGCATGTTAAAAGGATTGGGGCTGTCCAACGCTCCCTAACTAGTTCAGTTCACTCGTAACGATGACTCAAGAAGTTAACAATTTCATAGCCGCCTAGGCTTAATTTAAGAAACAATGAACGATCGCAATGGATCTAAGAAGGAACACCCAGTTTGACCTTCTTAATATTTTCAGAAAAAACGACCAACGATTTAAAAGTGGGACCCTAAGGTCGACCTTCACAGTTCAAGTAACACAATATAGATTATTTTGTTTGGTTTTTTTTTTCATTAGTTCACATCACATAGAACACACGCTCACATATCAACATAATCATCACGCTTTATCCTACGCCTTGTTAATATTTTCACGTATAGCCTTTGTAATAACCCAAAAATTTGTCGAATTTAGAAATATAAATTGGATTAAAAATATACGTACGAAGCGTATGCAATGAACGTGTAAATAAAATTTATGAACGATGAACGTTACATCGTTAAAGTTATTATGCATTTGAGACACAGGTTTAAACTTGAAAATTTGAGATGATTGAACGAAATATTATTGTGAAATATTTGGGATAATTAAATCAACAACGATTAATTATCGAGAGACGTTATGATCGCATGAATGAATATAACGAAGGAATCAACAACGTTATAATATTATAACGTAACGATTTTTAATTCCAGAAAGTAATATCGTTAAAAGGATTACGATATTAATGTTTTTGGTACAATTAAATCGACACGAATTAATTAACGAAAGATTAATATTACGAAACTAAGATAAAAATAGACTGACGAAAATATAACGAGGGATCAAATATTTTAAAAACCTTTTCCCGCCACTTTGCCACCTTCTTTTGTTTTCTTTCCGTCACCAAGCACCATGCGCACCACACACCCGCACCAACCGCCACCATGTGCACCACCAACGGTCACTAGCATCCACACCAGCCTCACCAACCGCATTATCATCATCTCCAAAAGCCGGGAATTCGCAGCAAGGAAAGAAAAAGGAAGCAGCCGCGTTTCTTCCTCCTACGCACCACCTTGAGCCGAGACGCCACCATCAACCACGAGGTGCTTGTAGCTCTCCATACCTCTCGTCATGATCATCAACGTGTGAGGAAGACAACGCCAAGCTAGATGACAGCCACCGTGATCATCAACGTGAAGAACAAGCTAGCGCGAGCGGTCTTTCCTTCGCGTTCGCCTCGTCGTCCTATCGCCACCACATGCCACAGCCTCGTTAGTGTTTTCTGATGTCGACGATCATCAGGGAGTTGACCATGACATGTGAGAGTAGCCACAAAGTGCCCTTGGTCTCCCCTACGAGCATAAACCGAGAAAACACTCCAAGGGAGGTTTCCGGCCAACTTCCAGCCAACTTCTGGCTGAAGTCCGGTGGTTAGCAATGATAGAGCATTCCAAAGTAAGGTGTGGTGCCTTGGTGGTGTCGGGTGCCTTTGGTTTCGAGATTTGGACGTAAACGGATCTTAAAGTGCCTTAACGAGTTTTTCCGGAGGGGTGAAAAAGTATGACAGAGCAAGACGATGTGTTTTGATGACATCGGGTGTAATGGATGTCAAAGTTGGTACGTAAACAAGCTTTAAAACGGCTTAACGAAGCTTTTCTGGCGACGTTCCGGCCATATTCCGGCCACATTCCGGCTACCGGTAGTGACGGCGGTGGGGACATGACGATGAAGAAAGCAGGACAGCGGGATGACGACTTTGGGTGTCAAAGGTTCTAGGATTTCTAAGAGTTTCTTTAACCCTAAGTAAAACTAGGGTTAAACATGCTACAAAGGTAACCTAACCCCTCTCGATCCAAATCATGCTTATTGTTTCATCAATATGATATGTTATGATGATTATGATG
>JAOVYX010022313.1:0-14772 GCA_035668315.1 Drosera spatulata | reverse complement strand
ATATTTATTTTTAATTTTTGATATATATATATATATATCAAAAATTATAAATGATTTTAAATATTATTTCATAAAAACAAATTGAGAAAAAAAAATAAAAAGAAGGATGGGGTCCATGAGGGTGGGGGGGGAAGAGTTCCGGGGCGACGATTAGCAATTGGCCATTTCACCTGTTTTATGACGGATGAGTTATCTTGTGATTGAGGTGAGGTATTTATAAGCTTTGACTAACGGCAGCATTAAACCATACCTTCCCTAGGAAAAATGATTTAATTAGTGGTAGTGTCCTTATAGAAAAATTCAAACGCGAGGAAGAAGGGGAGCGACTGAAGAGCAGAGTTGGTTATAAATGTTCCCGATTTGAATCATTGATGTGTGTGCAGCATTGCAGTGCAGGAGTGAAAGGGGGCCTCCTGTCCTAGGTCGTTTCGCTCTCCCATAAAGGCTGCTCATATCTACACATAAACTAATCCACGAGCTCATTGAAACTGTAACCACGTCCTCCGTCTCACATAAATCATATTCCCTCAATTTCCTAACATGATCAATATTTATTTATTAACATCGTTTCAATATATATATATATATTTATAATTTTAATATATTAAAAAAATTAAGATAATCATTATCAATTATAATACATTCAATATTTTTTTCATAACTGTTATCGTAAATCTCACTATCATAAAAAACAATATTTTTTTTCATCAAATTCCATACAAATTCGTTTGTATATATTTTGAAACGGAGAAAGTAAACGATTGATCCAATATAATAAGTTATATATATATTGAATTTATAAAAAAAATGATCAAATTGCTCTTGTAAGTGTGTAAGGAGTGAGGGAAAGAAATCAAAAATGATGACGAGATGGATTGATATAATATAAAATATAGATAATTTGATAGTATTCTCTCAATTCCACATATTTTATAAAATGTATATATTTTATATTATTCTATACATAATAATACAAGTCTCGTTTTTATATTAAATCATGTCTGATCGTCTTATAACATGTATTAGGTTGAAGTATACAATTTACACAACAATTGAGATTTTACGATAAATTTATAAAAAAATACGTTTGATCAACTTTGCACGCGTGTTTAACTTTTTATCGTCACGCGTATAAGTGCAAAACGTTGTAAAATAAGTGGGACGGAGGGAGTGGTAGTTTTCTATGAAAAAAAAATTATAATTTATTTGGGACAATTCAATTTAATAAGTGTATTAATCTATGTGGGATGGAAGAAGTATATTCTTTCTCCGTCTCAAAATAAACATAAGGTTTGAATTTCTTCATTATTTATCATGTATTTTAATAAATTTCGTTTTTTATTTTAACGGGTTAACAAAATTATATGATTGATTCATGATTGAAGTATATAACTTAATCTATTACTATTTACGATAATGTTACGAAAAAAAAAATGTTCGATTATCTCACAATACGAGTCAAACTTTATATTGAAAAATGTGTGCAGTCAAAGTGTGTTGGTAACAAAAATGAGCGTAATAATTGTTGGTAAAAAGATGTGTACCTTTACGAGCAAGTTATCATATGTCATCTCATCAAACGAAAACCTGAAATGGTTATTCCAAACAACAACAAGGAATACAAAATACTATGCATTATGAAAATATAGTTGAGGCGTGAATTGGACTTACTTTTCTTAAGATAATTTGATCCCACTTTGATATTTACGGATTTCACGATAATCGTCTCTCAAGATATCATGATTAATCATATTCGAATAGGAACATTCCAAATTCAAATATAAGACATACTTATTTGTGTTTTTAACTATCTCGTATGAATGAGATTCATGACGACGGTGAAGAATCAACTTAAATGACGCATGCAAACCGACATCAAAAGACTACGCGTAAGAGTTAGGATAGATTTTATGTCGAAGTCTCAGTCATCATTGTCATTCATTATAAATGACCCCTTAAAGTTGGTTTATATAGAGAAGCCTTTAGCTTTTAGTCATCTCATGTGGACAGACATCTCTAATCAAAATATCATATCTTTTGGATTTAATCAATTTTAATCATTTTGATCATTAATTCTCATTCATAAAAATTGATCCTGAAAAAGTAAATACATCATGTCAATCTACTCAAAACGAAGATTCCAACGATTCCAATTTTGTTTCAATCTAACGATTAAAACTTGTTCAAAATCATGATCAAAGTGCTCAATTTTCAATTACTATATGCTTAATCCAGTCCAAATACTCCCTACATCACATGTAAATGGCGAAGTTTGATCTTCAAGAATTTCAAGATACCTGTGTCGCCGGATGAACAAACGAAATAACAGAGTGGCATCAGTGATGAAATGTGTTTTGGACCATCAGCATCAAGTCGAGGAGATGCTACAAAAGCATGGAAAACGACTATCAAGAGGAGATATATAGCACCATGTGCAAGCTGAAAGGGGAGTAGTACTCCCTGTGATTCAGGACATTAACTATTGCTCTACGAGGTCCATACAACGATGTTAATTACGTCTATTCGAGTTAATTGATTCGATTTTTACAATTCAAAATCAAAATCAAAATATTAATTAATTAGTTTAAAAATTAAAATCAAAATTATATATTAATGGGTCTGATTTTTTCGGATTTTAAACGGTTTTATTTATATGGTTTTTAGCAGTTTTATACGAATTCGTCTTAAATATTTTATGATTCTAATTATATATATTGTTTATTAAAATAACTTTATAAATTTTTATCACACATGTTTGCAAAAATATATGGCATATATCTAGTTAAAAAAAAAGAAGAAGAAGAAGAACATAAATTATACTAATAATATATGAACAAATGATTTTCTTATTAGCCAAATAGAAAATATTCGACAAAAAAATAGAACATATGCCTGAAGGTTTTTAAAATATCCATATTACATTTCTAAAAAAAACAAAAAAACAAAGATAATATCCATAATACTAAGGATATTAGGTTATCTTAGGTTTAAAATAATGTTATGTGTTTGATATTCAAGTTAAACAACCTTATGTAAAACAATTACGATAATTAATTTCAAACGGTTTGATAATCGCTCATAAATGGTTCGATTAATCGGTTTACCAATGATTGATCGGTTCGATTCGGTTTTAAACCGTGGTTTTATTTTATAAACCAAAATCGAATCATTTAATAATCGATTCGATCGACTTCGATTTATCGATTTCGATAACAGTTTAATAATCTGTTTGATCTCCGTTCTAACCGTCTTAGGTCCATATGCCGAACATAAAGGATCACTTCCAGCAACAAGATGTTAGAGAAAACATTCCTTCAATTTTCCACAAATGTCTTCAGATAGAACCGTCAAAGAACGTTGGTTCATGACGAAGGAATAGATCCGTGTCGATTTGTTGCAAAACAATATGGAACGACTCGTAAGTTAGAGGACACTTCGCTCTTATCATACCGGTCTTTTAAGATAAACTAATGTTGAAAGATTGCAGGTTTAATGATTGTGATCAAATGTCACAATTGTCACTAATGATCTCTGCTATGCTCTGTTTGCTATGGTACACTGCTGCTGGCATGCTGCTACTACCATGTGGCCTTGCTGGCTCAATGGACTCTCCTCCTTTTTCTTTTCCTTTTTTCGAGCTAGTTATTCATACAGCCTTTTTGGGCATTCAACAACTCTTTCAATGTCTCTCTTTATTCACATCCCATTTCTATTCCTCACATTTATTATTGGTGCAACAAATCTTCTAAGGTCAAAGTGCAAGGACACAGAATCTCAATCTTCTCTTTTCCTTGTGCTCATTGTACCTTATAATTTTATGCTCGATACAAACCATAGTGGACAGTGAGACAGACACTTAGATTCTTGCCAGTATATTTGCGAGAAATTCAGAAATAGAAGAGAGCACGAAGGATCTTCTAAATTTCAACACCGGTAGAATGAGTAAGATTAGTGTCAATGTCGATTAGGTTTTACAGTCTCACTAGGTGAGATAAATCACAGGCTGAAAAAATGGGGTCATCTGGTTCGATATATGCAGCTGATGAGACTTCAGCTACTGCTAAATGGTGTTGCACTCCTTTTTGATACAGGGTTATAAGAGAAGCCTAGTGCTGAGCTTCCAACTATACAACTTCCTCCTATGTTGCCTCGGTATCAAGTTGATACTGAACACCTCCTTTCGTACTTGCTGGACGTCAAGTTTGATCAGCCTGGCGACGACCTCTGCGCTATCTGCAATCTGGCCGATATCTTCCTTATCTGTCCAGAGCCGGTTCGCTAGCTGCAAGCTCCTCCTCTTGGTCTCCAACCCGATTCCCCATTTCTCGAAAAGATCTTTTCGTTCTGTTTTAGAGAGTCGCTTCTTCATGAGCCTGGTCAGCATCTCCCTCTCGTGGCGCAAGACCCTCATGCTGTTCCAGAAACATAGGCATTAAGACCGATCATAATTTGTTTCAAACTGCATTAACCGCAGCGAGGAAAATGTCTAGACATTATTCCAGTTGCTAGTACGTGTACGTCTCAAGTCGAGAAAAGAGTTTGACAAAGAATAGAGCTAAACACAGTGTCGTACATATCGAAGAACAGCTTCGCTACATTGCCAAAATCTTCTGGATTGGTCCCAAGGGAAAGAATTTCTAGCCATGCCTTTATGGCCTTTAAGCTCATGGCTCTTCCTAAAGTTGAGCACCATAAATGGAGTAACTGCAATAATCAATTTCAATTACTATCGAAGCCATTGACTTGAGAAATAATGGAGTTTGATATAGTACCTTAGCTATGGCTATAGGTATTTCAAATACTTGATGATCATTGTTAGCAGAGTATCATGCAGGAATCATTCGAAATAAGAAGCATAATTCAGGAGCTACAAGTTTGAAACCACAAAGCAGAGTGTGTACCTTGAACCAGGAGTGATAACATGGCCATCCAAGATGGCCTCATGACCCCAGGAGAATGCTTCCTTGATGAACGAAAGCCTTCTGCGTTCGACTTCCATATAAATGGTGTCCGCAGGATCATCCTTGAATACCAAGAAGCATGTTCTATATATCAATGGCACATTACAGAAGTGCCAAATTTCAATAATCGCTCACCGGAGCTTCTTGAAATCCGAGGGCCATAGTGAATTGTGCGGGTGAGCATGGGCTTCCAAGCTCACAACTTTCACATTCTCGACTGGTTCGCTAACTTTGGCGATCCTATTATCCACCTGTCACGGAAGGCAATTCTAGCTATAAAACGAGAGCATAGAATCATTGAAGACACCCCAGTTTAAGCTTGTGATGAAGTGGAGATTGAGAGGGGAAATGGTGGTGTGATAACTCACCTGGGTGCCGTCGAGTTCATTTTCATGCTTGTTCTGGCTCAACTCGTTCACAGGGATGGATCCACTATTGTCTGCATCATCATCATCATCAGTTGATGTCTTGGTTATTTCCTGTTGAAGTCCATCAACAATGAAAGTCCCATTGGAAACGTCACTGCTTTTTCGCGATAACATTTCACTGTCAGCATCAGATCTCAGAGCAGAAAGCTTCCGCTGAATATCTTGAAGCTTCCCGATGAATTCTTTGTCATTTGATATCATGTTGACAAGCTCTGCCGCATCCTTCTCTACCTTTTCGTCGCATGATGGAAGCACACTTACAGCAATACTTTCTTCGCAGTTCTCTGTTTCAATTGGATTCACATTTTTACATTCAGATACGTCATCCACAGCAATCAGTATAGATTCTTCTTTGGGGGAACTGGGGCAAAGATCACTTGTCTCGTCACCTCGTCTCAGCGACTGTAACCCTTTCTCCTGATCCACATCATCTGCATTTTCGTCACTCATTGGTAGCAGAATGCAAGCTTCTACGTTATCACGAACAGGTGAGTCTTCAATTTCAATACACCTTACTTCCTTGCAAAAGTTTTCTAGCTCTTCAGCAGGTTGCTCGTCAATAACATCAATGGTTATGTGAGAAACACTTCCAAGAGTGTCGGGTGTTGCATTCAATGAGTGGGAAGAGAGATCGGAGCAAGACTCCGGTTTCGGAGCATCATATTAGAGGGAGTGCAAGGCAGGAGGTTCTCATCAAAGTCACAGGGCACATAGTTCTCATCAGAAACACTTACACTATGCTGAGCTGAAGAATCAGAGGTTTCAAATCTTTCAGATCCAGCATCGACAGAGTGGTCATCCACCAAAGTAGATGACCCGGAAATCGGACTCTCCCAAGATTGTCTGACATGCAACTTTTGGTAATAAGGATCGGGTCCACCCTGCATAGAACATAATGAAACATGTATGTCAATTTCTAGAAAACAGACACGCGCGCTTGGTTGGAGAGTGTAGTAATCTCACATACCCATATGAGTGCACTACTATCATCCACCACCACCGGCTGCATATCCTGAAACTGAGCCAGCGCAAGGTCCCATTGTGAATTGAGCTCCCTCACCTCTCTCTCCAGCTACACAAGTCGAAAGGTGTTAGATCGTTCTGCCACGCAACTCAAAGTATGACTCGTTATATGCACCGGGTGTTGCATGTGGGACATAGATAGAACATTCATCATGCTATGAAACATTCTAGCACCGGAATAGGGTTTTTATTTGCGACAAACTTTTTGTTCCTTCGAGTAGAAGTCTAAGTTCCAGAATTACCTTTTCTATCTGTTGATCCTTCTCTTTCAGAAGATGTCCAGCATCAACTCTAGGAGAAGGCAATGCACTTCTCAACTCGCTCTCCAGTCTCGACAGTTCTTTTTGCAAGTGCTTCACCAGGGCTTTATCTGACATTAGCACGTTAACATGTGCATTTGTACTTACTTCTTTCGCACAACTGGCAAACAGGAGGGTGTTTCCTGACTGCTCAACGTAACCTCTTGCAGGACTCATAGTACAGATAATGGCTGTTCTAGCATTGCCTCCAAGAGATGATTGCAGTATTCGAGTCAGCTTAGAATCCCGATAAGGTATGTGTCCATTTCTTCCTTTGCTGCAGACAGGTATTGTAACATATACGTCAATGGGAGCAACAGACAAAGGTTTGAGCCAATTAGCAAAACAATCTTTAAAAGCATATTCCAACAGAGAGCTGGCTTATGAACATTCTTTACAAGGGGTTTCATTAAAATAAAACCAATCACAGAGAGGCAGTGGTGATAAGCACCTTAGCTTACGTATGACACTTCCCAGTGTCAATAAACTGCGGTTAATATGACAGCCTTCCTTCAACCTTGAGCCGCCTGATAGAGTCTGTGATGCACGCTCACTCCCCGCGAGATCAACAAATTCTAAGCATAAAGAAAATGAGCCAAAAGAATGAGCAGTTAGTAGAGAAGAAATTTGCAGCTCCTAGGCCGTATAATCGTGCAATGATTACGCGCCAACAATTTCTTACCACTGTAGCTGCAAGGCTGCTAGAATTATCCTTGCCTAAATACTCTCGAGCAGAACTTTCAATTGTCTGCAAAAGCAAATAAACTAGATTATGGAGATACCACTTTCAACTCTACTTTCTTCCCTTTCCCTCTTGTTATCCTCTTGTTATGGAGATACCTCTTGCAAATAAACTTTTTTTGCAAGACTGGCCTAACTTATACTGTCAAATAGTTTAGGCGATTGACAGAAATCCTTTTAGGTAACCTACTGGTGGAAAGAGAATTTGCTAAAAAGTACAAGACATGCAAAATGTGGCATATGCTGCATACCAATCGGATAATTTGGTGGGATCTGGAGCTGAATTCGTTTAGTGAAGTTTCTCCAATCTGCCTTTGCGCTGCAACAATTCACCAGGACTACTCAATAACTATGTAGGTATAAAGTCAATAACACAAATAGACCAGAAAAAGTTAGCCTTGCCTTCACATATGGAAAGGAGTTCTTTGAGATGATGCCAATTAGTCACAGTTACCTCGGTAAGTCTCTCCACGACAGTCCCTCTCTGTAACAGATAATCAAATCATAGCTTTAACAAGATGTAACAATATGGATTAAGTGTTCATGAGAAGGAGACTCACATCTGGGTCATCAAGGAGCCTAAGAGCAGTACCATCCGAAGATAAAAGATCCCTGACAGATTCGTTATAGATCTCCATCGCAGAAAATTTCAAGAGAAACTCCCTTTCTTGGTGCTACACAGGATAAGCCCATCCTTATATCATCGCGTAGTTGTGAAGAGTGTTTTTAACCAACAAGCGGAACATATGAAGAACGGGACTAAACAGATGCAACCATCATCATACCTTCCGAATATAATCAAATATATCCACCATTGTATACTCGGTGATTCCAGTCATGGTGTATGTATTTCCACTACTTGTTCGTCCGTATGCAAAGACACTCGCTGCAAGAGAATATTGTGTACATCTGAATTCCGGTGAGCAACAATGATATCGAACTCAAGCAAAAACTCTGATTAGGATGGAGACAGGAATAACGCACTCACCATTGATGCCGCCAACGACTGAGAGAGCAACTGATTTAGCACCCTCTTCATACACCTGCCTTGTTGAGCACCCACTCCTAAACACTCTGTCTAAAATGGAAACCGACACAGCCTGGTGAGTAATGGAGCATGATAGCTAATCTAAATAGCACGTAAAATGACTCAATATTAACAACTTCCACATCAAGAAAACTCTGGCCATTTGACAACTTATACAACAAGCTTCGGATAGTGAAAAAGTTACAAGATTCTGATTCAGGGAGAAGCCGCAGAATCTATGAACTAGGCAAATAGATTCACAGGAAATAAAGCAGAACTTCAAAAACAGAAAGTACCACCATTTACTTACCAAATGTATAGGAAGTCGGGCACATTGATTGCTTAGGCGCCAAATGGTTCTTATACAAGACGGTGTTATCATTGATGCATTCCCAATCCACAACCTCATTCCTAATAATCTCCTTCTCATTCAAAGGCCGCAAACGAACCGAAACGAAAAATCCTGTCTACACCACCGCCACTTGCCCCTTGAATCACTTCCTCCCCGCTACTACCCGTCCCCATCTCGTCTCAACCTCTTTCAACACTTCCCTTTAAATCCCAACACCCCCTTTATATCATAAAACCGACATCATTCAACAAACATATAAAGTTTCACTGGCAAATCGTCAAGATAACAACCCCCAACTGCTTCTCCTAATGAAACCCTTTTAGACTCCTTTTAAGATCCCCAAAAGAGTATTCAGTGTAACAGAAGAAACGGTGTCGCTTTTTCGCTAGAATCACCAACAACACATGTGTCACCCCCTCCTTTACAACCCCACAATCCGCATCAACAAGAAAACATAATCATAAATTCAACTAATCATACTATGTCAACTTATATTCTGTATCCATTTGAGAACTGAACCTGTCCATACTTAAAGAGAACGTTAACTTCAACCATTAATCAAATACTGTATCCATTTGAGAACTGAACCTGTCCATACTTAAAGAGAACGTTAACTTCAACCATTAATCAAATACAGTACTAAAATATTCTAATTAGTAAGAATCTGATCACATGACTCCAATTAGATATATTAATCCAAAAGCGACGAATGGTGAGAGCATGTTCGTGTTTCCCCATCCATTGATTAATCAATCCAATTGAACTCAATTCCAACTCTAGGTCATCACCATCACAGTAATAAATAATTTTATATGCATTTAACATATTAAATGCCTTTGGTCCCCGAATCACAGACTGTCAGATTTGATTAATCTTAACATCAAAAAAGTGTCATCAAACTCATTAATTTTTATTTTTTGAAGAAAATCATCAAACTCATTAATTAATCATGACATCAAAATCATCAAAATGATTATAAACAAATTAAGATGATTCAGCACAATTTAATTTACCTGCGGGGCTGTAAAATCAAGGGCCTGTTTCCCCAGCAAAATTTCACGACATTCTTCGCAAAATTTCCTCAAATCACCAAAAAATTTTAAAAAATAAAAGTAAAAAACAAAATCTCTTGCTTTCCTCGGCCGACGATCTCCGACGACAGCGATTGACTGAGAATTTTGGACAGGAAAATGCTTCGGCGAAAACTTCTCTGGCTTTTCGAATATTGCTCAAAACAAGAAAATGAAAACGAATTTTTTTTCCTTTATAAAAATAGATCACTTCATCGCCATTGTTAAACAGACAATGAAATGAGCATTTTGATCTGATATGAGAATGTTTGAATGTGTACAGCAAAGTGAAAACTATGAGATCGATGAATAGGTTTGAGGTTGCTTTGTTTTTTTTGAAATTTGAAGTGAGATTTGAGAAATGTGTGGGAAGAGACGAGTCGTTGTCGAGTGAAAGCTTTTTGTTGGGATGAGAGGTGGTTGTTGGATGGGAACTGGGAAGTGTGATATTTTTGTTATCATATGGGATTACTGGATTGTTGACAAAGCGAAAGGGGTGGTTTAAAGCTTATACGGTGGATATGGTTGAAGATCGTTACTCACTCATATTGATCCAAAAAAAATATAAAAATCCCTTCTCATGGCTTTAGATAAGGTTTGAAAAGGACCAATATATGATATGAATGTTATCTTATCTTTATAATAAACATCATATTATTTTATAATATTTTCATGAAAATCAATAAAATCATATTTTTTTCGACAAATTCATAAAACTATCTCTTTTTTTTTTTCTTTCCCCGATGAATCCATAAAACCATATCTAAAAGCTTGAAATTGTTCGTTGCATGAAAAGTTTGATTGGGATAACTTTTGATTTGTGTCAATAATATGATTGAATAACTTCTAAATCTATACCATTTGCAACAATGATTCTAGTTTATTAACTAAGGTTTGGCATGGGACACCAAAGAAATTCTAATAACACTCAACGAAAGATGAATCTTAGCAAAATATACGCTGCAAAAAAGCGTTAAGAGCTCATTCTGCCCATGACATGGAGCGAAAGGAGTTAACATGATTACAACTTATAATCACCAAATTCAACATTGTTAAGGAGCAATCCAAAAAAGGCAAACAAAGTGCCATTAATAGTTAAAAGCAATTGTTGGAATAACTTTATCATCCTTGTGATTCCTTTTTAACGTTAGATGAACTCGTTGTGATTATCTAGATCATTTAAGAACTTAGATACACTCCATAATTACATGAACTAGTAATGGGGACGGAGACATCAAAGAAAACTGACAAAATAAAGGTTTTCTTGACCAGCTTGGGGCCAAAGCAATTGACTAGCTGAATTTTAGATGTGCATTTGCATGAGCTCCCATGTGCTGGGGTGATGACTTATACAGCATCAATATCGCAGCAAAAGTACGAGGAATGTTCTCACTTCACTTTTCGGTGCAATCTGAGTGACATGTTCGTTTTTTCTCATAGTCGAAAACAAGCAAAATCTTTTCGCAGGCCAAAATGATTAAAACCGCATGTTGTCATCCTACAACGTCGGACTACTCACCTTTATACACAGAGTGTATACTTGTCTCGTTTGTACATTCACTGAAATTGGTAAAAATGGACAAAAAAGCTGAAAACAATGCACCAGCCGGGAATCGAACCCGGGTCTGTACCGTGGCAGGGTACTATTCTACCACTAGACCACTGGTGCTTGGTTGTCTACTGTCATTCTATTAATAATAAAAACAAGTACTTTCTTCGTTTCTTATTACATAGCATTCTATTCCATTATATTACTCGGCACGTATTTAAATAGATAAATTTTGACGATAATTTTTTTAAAAATCGATTTTTTCACGGTTGTTTTTTATAACCCAAAATCAAAATCGAACCGATTAATTAGTCGGTTTGAAAATCAAAACCAAAATCATGTATTAATCGGTTCGATTTTTTCGCTTTTTAAACGGTTTTATTTGTATAATTTTTTAGCGATTTTCTTACGGATTCATCTTAAGATTCTAATTATGCATATCTTTCATCAAAATAATTTTATAATTTTTTAATACACGTGTTTGAAAAATAAATTAGATATATCGAGTTAAAAAAAACGACATAAATTACACTAAAAGTATATGAATAAATGATTTTTTTATTAACAAAATAAAAAATATTTGAACAAAAGAAAATATATGATTGAACACTTATATTTTCATTTCTAACAAAAATAAAATAAAATAAAATAAAATAAAGCCAATATCCATAAGAATATTATGTTATTTTAGGTTTAAAATAATATGATGTGTTTGATATTTAAGTTTAACAATATCATATAAAACAATTACGATAATTAATTTTAAATCATTCAATAATCGATCATAAACCGTTCGATTAATTGATTTATCATCGATTTCACGATTCAATTCAATTTTAAACCATAATTTTATTTTATAAATAAAAAATAAATTATTTAATAATCATTTTTATTCATTTTAATTTATGAAATTCTATAACAATTCGATAATAAATTCAATCTCGGTTTTAACACCCTTCCTCTTCCTCGTGTGATCCGACTCAAACTTCGCCACGAGGGGCGAGGGAGTATCTGTTTCAGCGATATTCTCCCAATTTGAAGTCCCAACTCGCACAAACCGACTTCGACGACGGCTGCCGCTGTGAAGAAGAGGTCCTCGGCGACCATTCACGCGACGAGCAGATTCTAGAATCGAAAGCCAAACATGAAGCGGCGGCGCTGTTTCGATCCGATTGTTGTGATCGTGGTGGCGGTGGTTGTTGCTGTGGCGATCGTGACTGCGGCGGGGATATTCTTGTTCGGCGGCGGATCCGACGGAGTGGTGGTGGTGGCTGAATCGAAGTCGGCATCGGCGTTTGTGCAGAACGTCGTTTACTCGAATCGCATCGCCGTCTTCTCCAAATCATACTGCCCGTACTCTCCTTTTCTTTCAGCCTCTCTTTGGCGTTGTATGTCTGTGAGATGTCGTTTTGATGCATCGTCGTCGTCATGATTGTTGGAGTACATCGTTGGTAATTCTACGAATCGTCGACAATGATTTTCGAGCTGCTGTCTAGATTTGTTATGTAATGTGTTGGAGAGAATGTCATGCTTCACCGACCTCGTTTATATCGATTGATGATTCAGATCGATATGTTTACGCTGCAGAAGATGTGTGACATGAGTTCGATCGGTTCAACCCTAAAATCGATGGAGCATAGCAAGAGAGGTTCATGATCTGTTTATATTGTTGCAAGGGTTTCTTGCGAGGTCATTCATGGTGTATGATGTTATTAGCGAGATGAAGTGTGAGTGCAAGATTTGTGGTTTGTTGAAGTACTGTTTTCTTAGATTGAGCTCGCTAATTGTTGTGGTTGTTCTTGGTTCATGGATCAGGGTGGTATGTGGAGGCTCGATATTGCGTTTAGATCGTTTAATCTTCAATTTAGGTTTAGGAGTGGAGAGTTTCTGTGAGCTAATTGTTGTGCGTTACTTGGTCTAGGGAGAAAATGTTGCGTGCTGATAGTTCTTGTTGATGACAGATACTCATTGCGTGCTAAGCGTCTACTAGCTGATCTGCAGGAGCACCCGTTTGTGGTGGAATTGGATCTTCGAGGTACTGAAACCTGCTTCATTTGGTACGAATTTGACAAGAAAATGCCACATTGATGTGGTTTTGATGCCTTGTGATGTTTTTAGATGATGGCTTTGAGATTCAAGACATCCTACTTGAGATGGTTGGTCAACGCACAGTCCCTCAGGTTTTCATAAATGGAAAGCATATAGGAGGTTCTGATGGTGAGCCATCTCTCTTCCTCCGTCCCATTGCTCATTTTTTGTCATGTCTGATTTGCTATTCTGTTGTTTCAACATGTGAGGCAGCGCAACTCTATTGCCATTCTGATATCTGCTTGTATTTTCTGGAATGCAGATCTCCAAAGTGCATATGCCAGTGGGAAACTGCAGCAGCTTCTTGGCAGAAGTTGATTTAGTAGAGGAACCTGCAAGGGTTGGCTGGCTGACTAATGTAGCCCATAATACAACTATATAACATTAGTGACAGGATTTCTTGTTAACTGCACGAGTTCCATTTTATGCAATAGACTGGTCTCTTCTAGAATACTTCTAGAATACAATCCAAACCACATATTTTTTCATCCCAATAAGTGAATATAATCCTTGGTGATAGACTTGTTTTCATGTGTGTCATGATGTTTTTGAGTGTGCATATGGTGTATCCCTAGTTTTCTTCTCGTAGTTTTTTAGTTTTTACAGAATATCTTCGTTGCGGTGAAGGGTTTTCAATCTTACACGGTCTTTATTTGATCTAATGAGATCTTCTTCTTCATTCATCTGCAACTTTTCCTCCCAGTAGCAGGTAAAAAATTGGCAAACCCTTTTCTGGTGGGTTCAAGTGCATGCGACATCTTTTTACTCATTTTTAAATTGAATACTGATACATTGTTGAACATTGGATGTAGTTGTATTCAAGGTACATTACTATGGAAGTCAGTACAATAGCCAACCTACAGATCCTTCCACAAATGCCAGGGCTTTTTTTCTGTGATGCAATAGCGTGCAACACCTCCAATCTCAGAATCTATGAACTATTACTGTTTCGATGCTATGAGCCAATCATTGACAGTTTCTCGAGTCTCTATTCCTCCATTGATGTGCTTGCTGAATTGTTGCTTCCAGTCAGTTCGAGTAACTGTTACGATGCTTGAACTATTCCACTATGGGCTAGATTGCACTATTTTCTCCCAGAACTATGAGAAAAATTGCCATATTTTTGCTCCCTTTATCTTAGCAGCGGACTGCAACTCCAAAATAGTTGAAAATCAGGAAGCTGCATAAGTGTTGGGTCTCCAGCTTGATTTCTGTGCACTGAGTATTCCTTCTT
>JAOVYX010022312.1:0-14773 GCA_035668315.1 Drosera spatulata | reverse complement strand
AAAAGCAAACAAATGGTGTTCCAGTTCTTCAACCTATACAATACACCAAAAATTCTAAATTAGGCATGACAAAGAAGTATGCCATCACCAAACTCAGGTCAATGACTACAAAAAAGTGAAAACTATACCGTGTTACACCCAATAGCTAGCGTCGATGTCAAAATGTTTTTGCCATCCAGGAGCAATTTTTTGGCTTCAGACAGGCTCTTCTCTTCAAGTGACAATTGGTTCTGTCGCAAGCATAAACTTAGCATTAGAAGTCAACTTATTCTGAAACATAGCACATGTCATAGACATGACACTATACAAAAAATTTGCAGTATGACTATAATTAATTTTACAAAGAATAAAACTTGCTCTTGATACAGTGTTTTTCATAGTTTTTTTCAAAGAAACAGCCTTGCCCACTAGCCCTCCCATATCATATTGTTCATGGTTTCTAGGCAAGCATAACATTTATTTATTTAATAAATTTCTGCAACACGTCACACGTGAAAGGAATACAATGAGAAACACCATAACAAAATTACATGTTACCACCTAAATTTGCCCATATTTTCCAAATAAAAGCGGCATTTATATTCTTTGTTCAAATGCCCATTGCCAAGTAACAGAAGAAAAGAGTCCATTTTTTATTTCTATAAATTATTCTGCCCAAGTAAGGCTCCAACAAGCGATGAATCCCCGTCGTACTAACACAACATCAACATTTCACGAACCAGAAAAAAACCAGACTCTCCATTTCACCAGAGCACAATCACAAAGATCTATCCAATCTCAATTTCACAAATCTCAACAATCCAAAACAACAAGAATAACAACACAAACCTTGCACAAATCGTCGAATCGAGCTTCGAGATCCCCTCGATTCTCCGAACCAGCACCCGAATTCCTCAAATCTTCCATCTTCACACCCCAACACCACACTCACTCCCCCTTTCCCTTCAGATCTGCACCCAAATCCAAAACCCTAGAATCTCAAACCCCAACACCCCAATCCATCAAATCAAACCACAAACACAAATCACACACCAAATTCAACCTCGAAATGTGACGATGACGCGAATCGGAGCTATTAATTTGACCTAATTTGAAGAAGAATTCGAATTCACTGTTTCTCTCTCTGGACTGTGTTTTGTGTTTGAGTCTTCTCTCTCTAGATTGTGTCGTGTGTTTATGTGTTTTTCTCTCTCTATCGGTGCGTCCTCGCGGGAAACATTGAAGAGCGCGGGAAATGGGAAATGACGTGTTTATATAGAAATGTGGTTACGTTAACTCTAATTTTTCACTTATTTTTTTTACGGCCAAAATGAGTTTTGGGTGTTTTTTTTGGGTTAATTTTTGCGGTGATTTGGGTGATTGTTGGTTTGGTTTCTGCTTCAGTTGAGGAAGGTTTTCTGAAATCAAAAGGGTTTTTTTTTTTTTGATAAAAAGAGAATTGTAGTTAATACAATTAATTTGACTGTATTTTCATTTATAATTATATTTTAAATTCATTATTTTTAAACTTTTAAAATTTAATTCTTTTAAAAAAAAAACTAATTGTCTTGTAAATTTATGAGCATATTGTAACATGCAATAACTGTTGTCCCGCATCCCTTTTTTTGTTTTTAGATTATCTAACCTCATAAAAGGGTAAAAACCTCTGTTCTAGGTTTTAGGAGTGATCTTGCCGCCAATTTTTGTTTAACTCACAATTGTTCTAGTATAATACTCCCCTGCCCCATTTATTTGTATTTTTTTTAATAACATGATTAATTTTTATCAAATAATGTTTGATCGTTGATAACACCTATGTAATTAAAGCATGTAATTTAAGAAATCGTTGACCTTTTCACGATGAATTTTCAAAATAATAATCTTTGATCATCCCATGACATGGATCAAACGTTTACCTCATCAAATATGAAAATCAAAAGAAGGGTTTGATGAATATGTATCATAACATATTTAAACTTAGATATAATTAGTTAAAATCAACGATTAAGATTAAAATTACAATGAGTAAATGCAATTCAGAATGAAAAACAATAAGTAATAAGTCCACTATCATCCACTAAGCACACATCTCCAAACACATTCATTATCATTTTTTAATTTTAAGTGTTGATTTTCACTGGACAAACTTAAGATTATGTATCATGATATATATTCATTTCCCCTCATACAAATGGTTTGACAATCATGTACCATGACACAAACTTAAGTGTGTTTTATTAAAATCAACGTTTAAGATTAAAATGTGTTTAGTAAAAACGTCTCAAAATGAACATTGCACATTTGCTTTTGTACCACAGCATAATTTATGTGAAATGGATGGTTAATCTTGTTTCTAGACAACAATCCAAGATTAGTTTCAAACAGAGATGTTGCACCAATGTTCAATTGATCCAGGTGATTGAGAACTCACAACTCTTTTACATAAAATCTCAGACTTTTGAATTTTCTTACTAAAAAAACAAATGCTAGGCGAATTTCACCTCACATACATTACGAGCCAAATTTGTTGTTTATTGCATTTAACAACACAGCAATAACAGTTGATATGGCTTAAAAAGAGTAAATTTCTTCACGTTTACAATTATACAAATAGAGCTTTTTTACATCAAAATGGGGAGGGAATGGAGAAAAGTTTACTCCTGAATTACAAGGACAAGAAAGCAAATGCTTACAATTACAGAAGTTACATGCTTAAATATCGCTGTTACACAACACTCAATCCGCAATGGCAATGTTAATTTATGAAGTTTCGGATGTCAAGAAGCCAACGACATCCTCGAAGATGCGGTCAATGGTACTTCCAGGAACAAATTCACATAGTCGTCCAAAATTGACAGCCATGGAATCACCGCATCAGGCTTCATTCAAATGTGAAATAATGTCCTTATTCCTCCTTCCCGGCCATCGTCAACAATAGAAAAAGAATCACCTTTCACATGTGCACAGCACGCTCTTGGAATCGATCCTACTGTTTCTGCTAGTTGAAGTTCGCCTTGGAGTCTTGGTGACTCCCCCATTGCAGCAGATCTACATAACTTCAAGCACGGTGCAAATAAATAGATCGGAGGTCCTTCTCCGAACATTTACATGACAAGAATAGTCAAGCCCAAAACAGTCCATCAAGTCCGAATTCTGCATTGGAAACGGGGCTGTCTCCGATCTCTTTTTCTAAAGCGTGGTTCTCACACAAATGATCGACATAAGGCTCAAAAAGGTCGGCGGATCTCTCTGATGGAATGCCAAAGTCTTTTAGAATGGAAGATGAGGCAGATATGGCCGACTCTTTCTCAAGAACAGCAAGGAAATCACCCTCGAATTCAAATACTAGATAATTGTCCTTGCAAGCTAGGATGAAGAGCGGGATCATTACCAAATGATTAGAATCAAAATTAATCTGGGCATACACATCGAAATACAGCAACAAAATATCTGGATAAATAAAACATCAGCGCTTACTATCAACAAGATGTGCCAAGTGATGAATGTTCTTTATTTCTGTCCCGTTGAATTTCAGAACCTATAGTTAGAATAAAAACGAGAAGGTGTAAGAATGGATTGAAACAAGGTCCAATCGTGTAAGATCTGAATGATCCCAGAGTTGTTTTTTTAATTTCTAATTGTACCTGCTGACTGCTCATATCTTCATATCCAATGTTGGTCTCATTTGCCAAGACCTGCAACACAAGTAGAATAGGACAATCTGTAGATATTAGACGCTTCAAAACATAAGGTGGACCGTGGACATGTTTCTTAACAATTTTCTCCTATACTCAGAGCAAGCAAACAGAGCTTTTTAGGATTGAAGTCAATGAAATGTATTCTGATCTTTGAGATGGGAATTCATGCAAGTGCTCCTTTGAGTATGAAACATACATTATGCTAAGATTCTCCTCTCAGAATTTGTAGAATAAGTTGGAATAGCAAGACTCGAACACATGAATCGTGACTGACTTCTAGTAAGAACCATGCTTTTACCACGTCGAGGAAACCACTTCATCCAAAGCTCAACAGAAGACAGAGTCCATTGGATATATTGATATATCTACATGCAAGTTAAGAAACTAAACCTGAGACAAGATCACAATTTGTTCTCCTTTAAACCTCGGCGATGAATATCTTGCCTTCGCCAATAATTTAAGCTGACAAAAGATGGAAACACTGTGATCAACATATGAAGCCGAAATAACGGTTTACAAATGAACTAGTACTAGTAGCGCGTAGATTACTTATATATCAGATTTAGCAAATAAAGGAGCTTACCCCTATGTCTTCTTCCTCGCTACAAACAAAGAGAACAAGAGGAAAAAAGGAAAAAAAACATCACAACTCATATCAAGACATTCACGGTACAGGACGAAATAATTGAAGTAGATCAAGTCTGAAATATTACTCGATGAGTGGCTCGGACAGTGGGGTAAATACCAAGCCCGAAACGATCAGGTATGAAGGCTGACCATTTTCAATGTGATATGGTACCTTAAGACCAAGAAATTTAAGAATCTAGTAAAATTGATCAACGTTTAACTAATTTATATAGCTATTGAATCTATTAGAGTGATAAATACATACCAAATGCACGCGAGGACTAACAGTTGTTTGAACAGTAATCCAATCTCCATTTCTAATGACACCAAGTTCAACAACATCTCCTGAAAATCTACAGAAAAGCGAGTGTTAGTAAATACTACTATCCATGCAACTAAGTGAGCCTTCCAAAAATGTAGATGCAAAATGCTTGACGAAGGATGCCAAAGTTGTTTCAGTTGCTATACTATTCTAACTGGCTTATCATTGCTATTATGCAACAATTTCTATTTATTTTGGCGTTAACAAGCAAAATAGAAAGTCAGTCTTCCAAAATAGTGCACAAAAAAGAAGTAGGGGGTCATCTTCGTATTGGTGATGGTTAGAATTCCTATCATCTGTTTTTGCTTCCCTCGTGAACGAATAAAAAGTATTGGGTATCAATTTTTTGTTTTCAAGAACGAAAGTAAAAAAACCAAAAAACATGATCTTCAGTTTGTTATTCTTGATTTTATAGGGCTTGGTTTTAGAAACCCCGATCTCAAATAGTCTTTATTTTTGGTATAGTGATTTTGGTTTAGTTATAGGTTCTCTACTTCTGTTCGTCTCCCCCCCCCCCACCTCGAGTTTTCATTATTTTTAGCATCAATACTAAACAACACTTTAGTTACGTGTGATCAACCCAAGAACTTTCTCTTATTTCCTTATTGCTGATAGCTTGCATGGGCATCACCAAATGAATATATTTCGTAGCAAAGGAAGGTGAAATTACTTTCGACTTATGAGGTAGCCTAATGCAATACGTTCTGATAGACGAAATTGCACGGTTCCTTCCCACCCTATACGAGTGCCATTAAAGGTCACAAGAATATCCCCCTGCAGAATGAACACATTACCGCCATTAGACTACTCGACCAACCAACATAAATTTTTGTTAATCCCTTCTGAAATGTTCAGTCTGAGCCTTGATAACTAATTCATCAGATTTGAAATGCCAAAACATAGACATCGTAGATGGCATACCACTTCATTTACACAAACCAAAAATGGCAAAAGCACAATATCTGACTGATTAAAACAAGCATGAGCTGTGCTCGCAGTTTTTTCCTAGACTGACCGAGTATCCATGCTTGGAAACTCTGCCACATACCATACATTTACTTATGTATATGACCAAAGAAACAGGGCTATTCCATTGTTAGAAACTTAGCCAAGAGTGCCTTGGACTCAACCATCACTTGCTCCGAGGGTTACTACTGCATACAGAATTCAACCCCTAGAACGTAACAAGCAATACTGCAAGAACCCGTGGCAGTACGTCCAACATACCTCGGGTTCCACACATGCATTGGCACAGTATTTTAATCAGTTGCAAGAATGCCAAGAAATATGCAGCTTTCAGATTACCTCCATCAAGGTACCATAAGCGCTAGACGTTGGTTCAACTCTGCGCACCAGCACACCCTGGAATCAATCATGGAAAGAGGTTTAGTTTAAGCAGTTCAGGTTCTTTCTTACACCACAAACATTTAAGTCCATAGCCAAAATAAAATAATCAGAAAGAGAAAAATGCTAATTCCTCTCTATACTAGCGGAAAATCAGTCAAACAGAACCTAAACCCTGGAATTTGACCTATCTCATAGAAGGTTGTGGCTGTCCTTGCTGCCTCTATCGAAGATACTTTTGACTGGATTCGGTCTAACATCTCGGCATTAGCTTGAAGAAAAAATCTATGAGTTGAGGAGGCATTTTAAACTCATCTTTCCCGTGGTTTTATTGATTTCTGGTAGATACTCTTTGATAATAAACAAGCTAATTACAATTCTAAATAGAAGCATTTCCGTTAATCTCTCTACGGTAGGTTTGGCTAGAAACCAAGAGTATCATCCTAGATATGGTCTTGAAGTCACGCGGATTCCAATATGCAACCGTAAAAAGAGAAGCAGATGTTAGAGGTTGCACCATTGAGATGCAACCACTCTGCCTAACAGTGAACCACCGAGATTTGGTTGGCCAAATTTTGACAATGTTATAGGAGATCTATTGGGACTATGGGGCTCTGGGAATTGGGCTTCAAAGCCATAATACCATGTAATTATATGCTTGGGAAAGATACAATTACCTATTATTGACTACATAGACTAATTAAGCTTGATAAGACAAATTAACCAGAAATAATGTTCTATTGAAAAAATTTACTCTATCAGAACAATATAACATTTTATAAGCAAGGTATGATAAACACTTGACATTTTTTTGGAGATATGACGGTCCATGTTGAGATTACATAGTAACAAAATTCGGATATGGGTTTAATTCGGTAAACATAAATTGCGGAAAAATCGAAAAGGTAGAGAAAAAACCGAGAAAAAAAACATAAGGATAAATTCGACATGAGAACGATACGGTGATCAATACGAAAAAAAAATCGGAACATGGGTTTCAAATGGAAAAACAGAGAGGTCGATGTTCTTGAGAAACACTAATTTTTGTGTGAAAGTTTTAAGATAGTTTTATTATATTTAAAAAAATCAGATTTTTTTTCACATTTTACAAAAAATCTGGAGAAAATCCGAATAATATGTGAATTATACAAAAAATTTGAATTATACGTGGATTTTACGAAAAATACGATTTCAATTCGACTAACAAAAAATCCTCGGTTTTTTCGTAAAATATACAATATTTGCGGATTTGGTTACAATGTGCACCAGTAGTGTTACTTTCATTTTAAAGAATTTTTTAATTGCAAGCACAGTGGTGATTTCGTGCTTTTATATGCCCAAATACCTCAATCGATTTCAACTATTTTGCGCACATGCCATGGCGGCCTTGACAATCAGACGATACTTGGTCTTCAGTTTCCACGTAAAAGAAAACAGAATGAGCTTGAAAGGATAAAAACTAAAAAGATTAAAGTAACCGAGGCAAAGGGAAAAAAAGTAATAAATTTCAAACCACAAATAATAGTAACATGAAAAAGAACAGATGAAAGTGACTCTGAGGTATGGCATGACCGAGACAGACCTCAGTTGATGATGCTTTTAAGTAGGAGCGCATTGCCGGATTCTCTAACCACTGGAGCAACACTCCGAGGCAAGGAAAACCTGCAAACAGATGTCATGCTGCTGAAGAAAAAAAGAGAGCAGATACATAGAAATTGCTTAATGGCTCTAAGAAACTGCGAATCAAGCTGGTATTCCTACGACCCAAAAGTAACTAGTGTATTAGAATAAGAAGTAAATGCAGAACATAAACTATCACAAGACTAGGAGCACAAATACTGCGAAGATAAAACCACAGAAATGATGCACAAAATATGCTTCGAGTAAAACCACATAAATAAAGACACGAAGAATAACAGAAGACAATCACAACATCAACAATTCCATCAAAGAAGTTTTGACAAAACTAAGGGACCCTACAGGGCGTTCAACTCCTGACATTCAGTAGAGCATGCTCATATCATTATATGTATGACCATGATAATGTCGATTAACAATCTCTACCGAAGCACAAGATAATTTTGGCCAGCAAACAGAAAGAACTGAACAGCGAGTTGCAAGGAGTACTTACATGGAGAAGACCCATGTATCAACAAAGTATCAACGGAATTAAAGTTGATTGACTAAACAAGAACACTTATCTTTACCGTAATTTGAGTAGGAGCAGTCCCTAGTGCCTGGGTTGAAGAGAGCAAGGATTATGTGGCTGAGAAAACTCGAGTTTTTATACAACAAATTGCAAAAGTGATACTTCCTATCAGGGATATATATCCACTAAAAACCGCCTCTGCAACCAGTGAGCAAGACTCCAATTGGATGGATATCATTTTACTCCACCTGTTTTATTTCAACCTTCAACTTGAAGCATATTCAAGGAGTGATCTAACTTAAGTAGTTAAAGCATACTCCCCCCATCACAACGAAATTGTGAACTATGCCCTATTGTAAAATATGCACTACTTTAACACGTAATTTGAGGAGTTTCGTTCTTACACATGATCTGTAGCAATGAATGCAGCTACATAGCTTATACTACGATTGATGGTTCACGAAGAACTTCAATAAAATGATATTTGATCGTTCTACTATGCAAGTCAAATTTTACAATAACAAACTCCCTTTCCGTAACATGTGTTGCAATTTTATAGGAACGAAGACAGCAGTACTTATTTCAATCACACAGGTCAAAGAAACATGTGGGAAAAAAAAATGATTAGTTTGAGGAGATCATGTCGTTCTTAAAAAATACTTACCAGTGTAACTCCCGTTCCTTTCATAATCGGTCAGAAAATGCGACACAACTGATGTTGGAATAACATATCCTATATTTTCTGTGTCGCCTGATCTTAAAGCCTAAAATGGTTATATTGTAATGTCAGACTTGAATCATCAATTCATATGCTTACTAACCCAAAGAATAATATTTAGCAAATCTCCCATATTTAAATATGTTTATGTCAGGAGCCAAGACAAGTACCTGAAATGCCACACCTATGCATTGCCCTTTGGAATTGAAAGCAGGACCACCGCTATTCCCTAAATCATTACCAAGTTTTAAGAAACTCAACCAAAAAAAGCACACCTGGAATAAAGATTATTCCACGCACAGGATTTAGTTGGAACATATCAATAGTTTAGAAAACATAAACATCAATGCACGCACCAGGATTAATAGCTGCGTCAATTTGAATACCAAGCAACTCTGTTGACCCATGCACATAAGATGTAACCTAAAGCAATACGAACTATAGAGATGTTGAGGTTCAGCTGCAGATAGGGCTAATGGTAAAATAAAAACAGGGAAACTCGTCTTTCAGTTCTATCTCTACTACTAATTAATTAGTACTCCCTTCGTCCTAAAATTTTTGCAATGGTACACCATTCGGAGTTTAATTTAATACGATCAAACATCATTTTTAACAAAATTATTATGAAACACTAATAATAGATTAAGTTGTGAAGTTTAATCCCGAACCAATTTAATAATTTTCTGACATCGTTAAGAATAAGAATGGAACGCTTTGAAGTGCATGCCGTTGCAAAAATTATGAGACGGAGGGAGTAAATCGACAAACCTCAATTCGTGATACCACTCCCTTTGTCACAGAAATGGTATCCCCACCAGTTGGATATCCCACCACAGTAACCGAGGCCTGCCCAATGCCAATCAATGCCAGCCCTTAGTTTCCATGAACAACATGTACATCTGATGTAAGTGTCGATAGACCAACTTTACTAAATGTCCAAACTAATGATAAAAGACCCTTTTTGAATCTTAACACCTCTCCTCCCCCTTCACGCGAGAACCCATTGGGGTATGAAGTATGGACAACAAATACACTACCCCACCATATATCAAGTGTCAAACAAGTCTATTTAATAAACCATATAACAAGCGGCAAATAAACAGGGGAGCCAAGGCCCATTTTGGATCTTAAAAGTAACCAACACAGAAAATTACTACCCAAATGTAAAAAAGGAACTTAGGAGAATAATCTAGGGGAAAGAAAGAAGAATTATTAAACTCTAAACGAGCCCGCCTGACTACTTTATAGTAAATCTACAATTAAAGAACAAGAAGGCTGCCCTAACAAGAATGTGCAGTCCCAGGTCCATCTGAAAGTTAATGGCACACATTTCTTGAACCTAGGTGCAGAAGGTGCTAACAAGGATGAACCATAAAGCACGGCGAAAGCTCGTATGGTCTTGTTTTTTTAGTAGTAAAACATGACCTTAGAGTAGTAAATAAATGAAATATAATTTGATAATAAATAACATATTAGGAGGTTTCAACTCGAGCAAGTTTACGGTGGAGAACATATGAAGAGAACACCCTTCAATTGTATTTACAAAACTATAGCTATTTAACCAAAGTTGATATTTGTCTGTAGTTGCATTGCATGTAGACTTCTGTAGGGTTTGCACACAAACAATTGATTAACTTAACCATACCCAAAAAACAAAAAACAAAAAAACAATTGATTAACTTAACAAGAGATATTCTCCTGCATAAAGTGAGAAAAATTTCTGAAATGGGGCAGAAGCATAGTGAAAAACATGTATCATATACCATGATTGATAATCTTTTCGTTTCACAACAGGCATGCATGATAATAAAAAAATGATAAACCTACACCTACTTATCTATGTATATTTTATTCCATTCACATGCATCTCAAGAAACAAGTCAACAACAATATGACCGGAAATAACAAATAATGCAACTGTTTGAACATTAAAAGGAACACACCTGAAGTTGTGGCAGCTTACCAAATACCACGGGCACAACATCGTCCCAGAACTCCTCATTGTCCACTGATAGCAAAGCTAAATCACAGTCAACACCTATGGCTAAAACCTGCACAAGCCGATCACAATTAAGCAATTAATACCTAGCACACAGATCGGACAAGATCAATGCTAGATTGTTATTCCTGCAACTATTTGGCTTTTGCCACTCTGGCGGATACATTTTCCTATAACAAGTGGTGATAGCTTATCACTTTCTCTAGACTTTCTTCTAGTCTAGGGAGATGAGCAGAAAGATAGGTTCGTCAACAGCTGATCAACTCGTCTATGATTTACAAGAGGATTGTTTTAAATTTTGATCATAATCACCTTGACTAGGAATTCGGCACCTAATCAAAGTGTTGATGCAAGATTCACAACCGGTTCCAAAAGTTTGTCAGATTGAATTATTGGTTTCAGCCAGAATGTCTTGGTCATAAACTCGATTCTCGGCCTTCTGTTTATGAGGTAAGAATGTTTGTGTCTTCATCCCTCAGGCCCAGCTCGAAACAAGAGTTTTTAGCACAAGGGATAAGTTCAATTGTATTGGCCAAGATCAAACAAAAAATATTCCAGAATGAGCAAAAGTTTCTTCGTGTTGACAGATCCAGTTTGTTAAGTAACAGAAACCTAGAAGTCATATTACCGTAAGTCACAGAAGATTTAGAATTAAACGTAATAGTTTATACCTTTCTCCATTAATACTAGAATGTAAAATTGTAAATGATCCAGTAATTACACAGGAGCTGTTTGATAGATATAAATCCACAATAAAATGCCAAGCTTGAATGAGTGATTATGCTTATGAGCAAATTACCGTAGCGATGTACTTCCGATCATCTCCCTTTTTCTTCACCTTTACCTAAATCACAAAATATGTTTCAAGATGTAAGAGTTTCTACATACCAACATATGAGTCCCATTATGCTTCAATAAGTACACTGAATCTAATGGCGTAGTCTAGGCCTACGGAAATGAATCGTTAAAAAAGCCGATGAAGATTATGGCAGGTTGGAATCCTTCAAGAAACAGTGCGAAAAATGGATGGAACAGCCATAAATAAAAGAAGGTTGGCGCAGTTTGCCCTAGTCTTTAAAGATAGACTACCATCAGCCCCATCACCACCCAAAAGATGCAGAGAATTTTTTATGACACACATAAGATGTATCTAAAAATCCCCGCTGTAATGACAGACCAAATCAATTAAATCAAGAAGACAAGTTTGTATAGGACGTAGCAATGTTGAGAGATCAACTGTTCCAAAAATTTGACCTTAAGGTAGAAGGCCAAAAAAAGTATTAGTATCTCAGCACTTTAACTCGCTCAATGTACCTCACACAAATGCGCCACATGGGTGTGAAGCATAGACAATCTTCCCTCTGCTGTCTTGTTGAGAAATCGACTTTACCACAAACTCGAGCTTATAATAGATGATTCACAAAATTATTGGTATCTCAACCAACATATTGCATGCATTTCTAATGGAACCTTTGGTTTGAATATGATACAGGACTTCAGGCAGAAGGTCAGCTCACGCACATAATAGCACTTCATAGTGTGATAAATGTACCTGAGTACCATGCTGAACGCAATGTGCATTGGTCAAGAGCTTCTCATCTCCAATCACAAATGCGCTGCAGCAAACATCACTCAGCTATAGCAAATGCATTGTAATACAGTGAGCTTCACATAGATGACCTGAAGTATGAAGCAAAAGTACCTTCCAGTACTAGCAGACTGTTTTTGCTTTTGCCAAGGTAGAGAATAATCTGGCTCGATATGTGTACAGTACACCTATACATAACACCTATACATAAAGTCCTTTCCTTTTTCAATCAATTAAAAGTGCCAAACTCTATACATAGGTAAAACTATTGGCATTGACAGAAGGTCCACAAATAGGCTTTTTCTATTAGAAAATAATAAAAAACATCATACCTTCAGAACAGCATCTAAGTAGGCTCCATTTTTTAGAGTTTTAGGTTTAGGTTTAGCCTGCAAAGTAATTCAGTTCAAAATTACTTCAATGCAGCATGGTTCTATTAGTATAGCAACAAATGCATGTCAGGAGATAGTCAACTGGTCTGACAACCAAAGCCTTTGCAACACTTTACGGTTACAAACCAAAAGACATTTTATGGTTACGAACCAAAAGGGTCCTTTTGGTTCCCATATCGGTAGAATACAGCCAGTAAAATCCAGAGTAATATCAAGTGTAAACTACTTGCAATTATTAAGGAGGAACAAATCAATAACTGTATACCTGTCGTTCATTTGAGTCATACAGGATTTCCCCCTTGCCTTTTTTCTTCACATCAAGCGCCTGAATAGCAGTTGATGAGGACCCCCTAGTATTCCTTTTAACACCATTACCATGGCATCCCTCCTCTTTTAACCTTTCTGAAAAATGCTTTTCAAAGACACCATTAACCTGGGACAAAAATATCAAATGAAAATAGATAAATCTCGGGTAGAACACATAAGTAAACACGGAAATTCAGTCATAATGCAAAATAAATATTTTAGTCTTATCAAGAAAGAACAAGAGATTCAAGATGCTCAGGTGATCAAACATTGTGAAGTTTAAAGCAGAAAAGTTTGCTAGAGATATAGCGAATTCGTTCCACCAACTTTTATTTTTCTATTGACATGGTCCGAAAATTTAGCGCCATTTTGTAGTGAATGCCACTCGAAGGACCAATCAAACGTGATGGAGTCGCCTATTAGGATCATTGTGGAATCACTATGCGTAGTACATGCAGCCATAGGCTTCACCTAAATGTAATTGGCAATAGAAGGAGACTCTTCCAGAAATTGTGGTGAAGAACAGCTTCAATGGTGTGATAATACAACCTATACCAAGAAGGTGCACTGTTGAACCCCAATTGTTTTGATGATGACAAACCAAATAAAGACCAACCTTCATATCTACTGATGATTTGCTGTAGTGTTACTGTTTAGAACAGGATTTGAGAATCGAGTCACGGGAGTGTTGCTATAATGATCGTCATTAATATTGAATACGCAAGGAGGATTTGAGGATCAAGTTGCAGGAATACTGCTACAATGATCGTCACTCATATTGAAGATGTAAGGATCAATCCTTTGAACTCATGGATTTTTGGTAAAACGATTTTCATAATTTTGAAACGTTTTGTGAAAACCAGCTTTGAAACTATTTTTACCAACAATGTGATTTGGAGATTACAGAAGATTTTATTCGTATTTTGGAAATTCAATCTGATCATATTTTGGAAAAGAAAATTGTTTTAGACAATAATTTTCCAAAACCATTAGATTGGAGAATCCAAAAATATGAGCCGCAACTTTCCAAAGAGGAGATGAAATATGCTAGAAGATTGCGTTCAATGCTGCTTATACAAAAAGGAGAATCATACATATCAAGGCACGACTTGTGTGAGAGAGACATTGAATTCGAACAACAATAACACACAAGAATCACTCTACATCTTGACCATGCTGAAGAATAATTTGTCCAGGAACGGAATGGTCAAACAAGGTTTTCGTCAGACAGGAAGCGAAAGACTTGGTTGCTGTTGAAGGGTCAGTTTTTGGTTCAGAACAAGTTGCTGGTAAAGGTTCTGATTGAAAGGATCAACTCTTTAAAGTGAACTAAGGTTTAACACATCTACTGGTGTGCTAGTTGTATCGATCTAAGCTTGTTATCTGGTTGCAAGGTAACCAGTGTCTCTTATACGTTTTGGAGTGAGTGTCGTAAGAGAGGAAGAACGGTGTACTAGTGAAGAAGTTATAGTGTAAAGGTTCTGAAAAATCCCACTGGTTACTGAACATAACTCTCTTGTCAATGTTTTGACAATAGACGAACTAGTATTAAATCCCCGTGTCATTTATTTCTCGCTTTTAATTTTTGTTTACTTGCTTCATAAAATCAAAAATTCATCTCAATTGCAAAAAGACCAACAAGAAGTACCAG
>JAOVYX010022311.1:0-14774 GCA_035668315.1 Drosera spatulata | reverse complement strand
ACAAGAAGAAGTCGTCAAGCTCAGAGACACCGTCGCCACACAACAGCATGCCTACAGTTCCCTCCAACAGACGGTTGACGGCCAACAAGAGGAGACAAACATGCTGCGACGACAGATGGCACTGCGCTTCGCCAAGATGGGGATGGATCCTTCAGCAACTTTCCAGGCACAGGTTGGGATCTGTTTTCCTCGATTTCCTCCTCCACCAGATGACGATATAAGCCCTCCCGAGCAACAGGACGTTGGATTAACAGGACATTGAACAAAGACTTTTATCGAACGAACTGTATTTTGATTGTAAAACTTTGAAATAGAATCTAATTTTAGTTTGATTGTAATTGACGTTTAATACAGGGATTTTTTATTTATTTATTTCTAAATAAAATAGTATTTAGTGACGGATTCCGTCGCTAAATAATATCTGAATATAGAAAAATTAAGAATGTAGCGACAGATTCCGTCGCTAAATATTTTTAAAAAAAATTAACATTTTAAATAAACGTCCATTTTCTTTATCCAATTTTGGATTTAACAACGTCCATTTTCTTTTTCTAATTTTGAATTTAACAAAAATTAACATTTTAGCGACGGAATCCGTCGATATAAAGGTCCATTTTCTTTTTCCCATTTTGAATTTAACAAAAACTACTTAGCGACGCAATCCATCGCCAATTAAGATCCATTTTTATTCCTTTTTATATTTTAAACAATAAATATCTAGCGATGGATATGTATTCATTTAGAGACGCTAAATCAATAAATATTCATTTAGCGATGGATATGTATTCATTTAAACAATAAATATCCATGTTTCGTCGCTAAATCAGTCGCAAACCAATCTTAGCGACGGCTTTTATTCATTTAGAGACGGATGTTGTCCGTTGCTAAATAAATTTTTTTTTTTGTAGTGTCTGACGACATATTTCCGGTCATACGATGATGAAGGTGGTAAAGCTATGACGACGGCGTCCTTAGAGGAGGGGAAAGGGTTAACGTCTAGGGTTTTGAGGATGTTGTTTGTAAATGATTAGAGTTAGGATTTATAAGGTAATTATTGTAATTTGATTACAAATTATATGTTATCTTTCTTAGTTATAATGGCGAACTTGGATTTTCATAATTTAGGTGATTTGATTGGTGACTGAAAAAGTTAGATATCTGAAATAATGACATCAATTGATAATTCTCTCCTTTTATAATTTGACACGAAAAAGTGCATTTTGCACTAAAATTATTGTTTCAATATTTGATTCTATTTTAAACCCTAAAGGTTCTAATTATAATAAATTTTCTCACGATTACAATAATCTTGACTTATCGGTTATGATCTAACAATTAACGTATTAATCTATGTTCTTTTTTCATTAAATTTTCAATACCTTGTATGTTTTTCAATCTTATGTTCAATTATTATTTTTGGAACTTATTTTTTATTCCCTATTTGAGTTTTATTTACGTTTTACTCCCTCGTATATTATATTTTGATTAGTATGTAATACATGTCATATGCATATATACTATAATTTGTTATCCATAAACTGTAATTTACATAAACTGTAATTTGTTATCCATAATTTGTTATCCATAAAGTGTAAGGAAAACTTGATTTAGGGATTTTCTCTCAATTTGACATTATTATTATTATTATTTCTTGTTCACATGTTTTATTAATTTATCAGTTATATATTTATCTAATTCTTGATTAAAATATTAAACTTGTAACTAATTGAAAATTTTTCAAACATGAAAAAAAAATCATCATTAATAACGTGACAATGATATATACACTTAAAAATAATATTATTTTTAATTTATGATTGAAATTGCTTTTATAGAACCTGTTTTTGGTTTTAGCAAATAGGGCCTAGTTAAACTTGGAGCTGGATTGCCTGCAGTGCTGCAGTACAAACCCAACACTCATCTTTCTTCGCAACAAGAAAAAAAAAAAAAAATCTCAAATTTTTGCACTGAAAAACTGAACAACAAAAACACTGCCCCAAAAAAGGACAGCAGCTACTCCCTCTCCGTTAAACCTTTTCTAAAATCTTTTATCTTCAATTTTTGTGTAGTACTGTATTTATATTTCTCAGAGCCCATGAAAGACGACATCATCTCAGCCGTTCATCCAATACAAGATCAATCTCCTCAACCCCTTAAAAATCTCCACTCCACACTCCCACATCCCTCCTAGGGTTTCCGGCGGCTCTAATTTCTCCCTCGCTCTCCTCCAATTTTCTCCGTCTCAAGTCGCCGCAGCCGCAGCCTCTGGTACATACTCGAATCACGTCTCCATCCACTGTTTTGATTTTCGGATATGGAATCGATTGATGATCGATGGAGCTCGGAAATGTATGACCGCGACAGTTTGTTTTCATTTTATTCAACTGTCTAGTTCGATTTCTAAGGGAGCAAAAAGAGTGAGAATAGAATTCGGGGCTTCTTGTGTGTGGTGTGGTGCTAAGTGATGTTCCATTTTATTAGAAGTAACAATGTGGATTAAATTTAGAGTTTCTTGTAGATGCTGCAAGTGCATCATTGGAATGTAGTCTACGTCAAATTATCTTTTGTAATGTATTAAGGAGAATTTGATAAAATCGGGGATGTAGTTGTTTCAGTAAATAACTAGGTGTTGCGAATGCATAATTGCCACTTACTCTATGAAACCAAATGGAAATGGATGGCCCTGATAAATTATGGCTCCAAGAAAAAATTAGAAAGTGGAAGACCCATATTATTCTGTAAAATTTGTGCAATATAATTTATTAAAATTTGGCTCCTGGGTTGTAGATTAAGTGGCATTCATTCATACCATGTTAAATATGATCATTGTTGGTGTGATATAGTATGCAATCATTTTTTTATGGTGAATAGGTGTCCATATTCATTCTTTCACGAGAACTTTCCTGTTTAATATAATTTATCTTCATCAAATAAGTAGTTGTACTGGTATATGGTTTCTTGGGCCATTTTGCATTTTATTTCAAGTTTTTATTGCTAGTTGCTCATTTGTTTGGATTTTACCTTCTCGTCTTCCTAGTTGATTAATGATTTGCCTTTTTTTCCCCTGATCTGTCCTCGCATCATTTGACAGAACTTTCAAAATGTTTACGGCTCTGAAGAAAATACAAAAAGCCGAGGGTGTTGATCCCTCAGAATTTGAGGAGACAGTTGCACAGGTAGCTTCTCTTCAATATTATTCTCACTTTTTGGTGCAAGTATGCCTTTCAGATTTGAGATGTCAAATTTTTTTTTTTCCCTGAAGGCAATGTTTGATCTTGAGAATACAAACAATGAGCTCAAGAGTGACCTGAAAGATCTATTCATCAATTGTGCTACGTAAGTAAAATATCTTGCTCACCTGTTAGTCTGCTTGTGCCTTACATTTTTCTGACTTGTAGTCTTGTATCTGTTTAGTCAGATTGACGTCTCTGGGGGCCGCAAGGCCGTTGTGATTCATGTCCCCTATAGATTGAGGAAAGCATATCGCAAGATTCATGTGCGACTTGTTAGAGAGCTCGAGAAGAAATTCAGTGGGAAGGTACAAGTCTCTGATACAGTGAAGTATGTTAGCTGTAGTAATTGTGTATATTCTGCTGTTGTTGTTCAACTGAAAAGCTTTGAAATATTACTTTGCAATTTAATTTATTTTTGCAATAGTGATCTGCTCCAAGTTTATTAATGATCCAACCATCATATTTCTATTGCTTGACAGTTATCTGACGGAAAAAAAATTCATGAGATGATTGTATTACTGCCGGGTTACTTTGTGTTTCTTGTATTTCTGACTTCTGTTTAAGTGATGTAATTGCAGGGCACTTTTTCGTTCTTATAATTTTGGCTTAGCCTCTCATTAATCTTTTTCTGTTGCTTTTTTTTGTTTATCAGGATGTGATTCTCATTGCTACCAGAAAGATTTTGAGGCCACCAAAGAAGGGATCTGCAGCCAAGCGTCCTCGTTCTCGTACTCTAACCTCAGTGCATGAGAATATTCTTGAGGATCTTGTTCAGCCAGCGGAAATTGTAGGGAAGCGTGTCAGATATCGTTTGGACGGCTCTAAGGTCATGAAGGTAATTAACCTCTATGGGTCCCACAGTGGCATATCAAGTATCCATTCTCACATTGTGCTGAATCTGAATCTCTCCTTTGGTATCCATTGTGGCAGGTTTTCTTGGATCCCAAAGCTCGCAATGACACCGAGTACAAGCTCGAGTCCTTTTCTGGAGTCTACAGGAAGCTTTGTGGAAAAGATGTCGTGTTCGAATATCCCATCACTGAGGCTTGATGGCATGCTGCAATTATGATAGAGTTTTGCTTGAAGGAATGCTGAGTTTTTCTTTGTGCTAATTATGATGACAATTTGTTCATTTCCGAATGCAACATGACCTTGAATTTTGACCATTTACATCATGCTTGGTGGAAACCATGATGCAGCAGAATGCAAATTCCTTTCATCTCATCATGGCTTTATCTTGTTATCCGCTGTTCACCTTTTTCTTCACATTTCATGAAGCATGTCTGGTGATGATACTGATGCGAATGAAATAAGCATTAGATTCTGCTATGCTTGCTGTGAGTGCAAGCTTATTTACCCGAATTGTCATCCTATATGATCATGTATTGTGTCAGTCCTTCACTATGGATGTCGTAGTTCCCATCCTATATGATGGGTAAATTAGCTCTGGTTTCTGATGTAAGTGTAATTTGTATCGGCTGCCTCAGATTGTAGCCAGGCATTATCAGCAATAATCATGCTTGGAACATTGACAAAATAAATCACAAATAACCTTGACTAGGCAAAGGGTAAATCATGTGGTTTCTGCGAGGTAAGCAAACAAAGACCCTTGTAACAGGTTACAGAGCCAGTCAGAAGTCTGTTGCTAACAGGAGATGCAACAAATAAGCCTATGAAAGTCCGCTCCAACAGTTCGTCATCTCCACAATGAATGGCAATGAATTATAAATCTTAACCACTGTCAGCAAAAATATAAATTGGCACGATCAAGAAGACAAAGCTACAAGCCTACAACATCAGGAAGAATGACAGGAAGCTACAATCTGAGTAGGCTACAATCACAATCCTGGTCACCTTCCATGTACACCCTGAAAGAAAAGCAAGAGCGAAGTTTATAAATCTAATGCTACAACATCAATAACGCTAACCATGAGTACTTGGTAAAAAAATGACTTAATAATTATTCCAACAATCTATTGCTCGACAGAGGCTGATTCAGACTGATCACAAAATTAGTATTGTCGAAAACCAACCAGCTGAAATGAGCTATTTCAGTCCCCCTCTTAGGAAAGCAAAGAGGACAAACCATGATTAAGTGACTGAAAGAGCGTAGAGGAAGCATAGGAGTAGGATACAACAGAAAAAGTTCACTCAAAGTTAGAAGCATACCTCACAAGCATTCGTACAAAATTGATCCATATGAACCTCATTTTCAAGACAAAATGACGAGTCCCAAGTACATGGCTCCACAAAGAAATATAAATGAAATAATTCCCCTGCACGCAGAAGATTCATCGAAGAACAGATCATAGAAAACACCAGCTGCCATTGTTCAATCAAATAGTCTACGAAAAGATCACTCGAGAGTAACCATGTCTTATGTTAAAAGCAGAAATCTAACCAGATGACTCCCCATGCAACACCATTGCAAGGGCAAGGACAGATTTCAGCGAACTTCTCAGCATCGCTGGAATTAACTCTTCTTGATATCAGATCATCATAAATATCTGCATCATGGCATTTGCATTGATAAGTTTCTCAATTCAAATGGCCTACTAAAATACTGAATGAGGATGAAAAAGTTCATACCATAGACTGAGAACAAGCTGTTCATCACACCTGTCGTTGGAAAATATGGGGGCAAAAAAAAACATTGACGCCATATGGCCCATAATTGCGAGGGGCGTAGTACAGTGAAAATCTTAGAAACAGAAGAGTAGAGCAGAACATACCAATAAAAAGGATGACATATCGAAGAATTTTGACCACCGTTTTTATTTCCAAGATCCAAATAACCGCCAGGAAAATGATAAATCCTGGAAAGCTTGGCCCGTCAAATATCAAAGGGATACTAGCATTGAAACACAAGTAAAAAGATAAAGAAAGGGCTTTGGATCAGCACGATGGTTCCCCTCACAGCACTATCTAGGAGAGGGAGTTCCATAAGTGGGTCTCATTCAATAGAACGAGAGGCTAATTCCATTGACACTTGAGTACATGACAATTTATTCGCTCTATGCGCAGGCGATTGCAGGACAGAAAAAGCCAACAAGGTTTGTTGAATCACTCACCTATACAGAGACCTCTGAGAGTCCACTGTTCAAAAGAGAATAGAGATGAGTTTAGGATAGAGAGCACGTTCAGAGTACAAAAGGCAGTGAAACAAAAGCAAAAGGAAGAAAGATTTATATATGCTTTACATTTTGGGCGATGAAAAGCACGACAAGCAGAGCAACAGCGAGGCATCCAGCAGCGATTTGTGCTGAAATAAGATCAGTTGAGGCAAGTACCAATGCCATTCCCCAAAATGAGGAGCCAAGATCTGCAGAATGTACATGGACTCCAATGAACAGGATAACAAGGATAAGCCAAGAAGTTATGAACAGGATAACAAATATTAAACAGGTATGAATTATAAAGGTATCCAACAGCGGGAAACTGATCAGCAGTTTAGGATCCATAACAGAACAAAAATAAGAGGATCTGGCCAAACTTCGATCGACAATATTATTGCATTGGAATAAATACACAGTAGGAAAGAGAGATCATAATGAAAAATATAATGAAATGGAAAGGAATATTACATCCAGCAGGTAAGATCAGCCAATATGCACCGCCGCGTGTTTTAGTCACTCCTCCCTCATTCGCATGAACCTGAATACCTTCTACCTGCATATGAACATCAATTCACACATTCCTTAGTCACACATCAACGAAGAAAAAGAACAGTTTACTCAAAATTTAAAGAAATATTCTAGAGGCCGTAGTCTTGTAAACCCCTCGACAGGCAACTCCTATTTCTATTGAATACAAGAAGTTTATTCTCTTCACTGCTTCAGATAAGAGTTCCCTTCACACACTCTTTATTCGCTTATCAAACAGGGGAAAAAGAACTACAAACTCAAATTTTCAAGAAATGTCGGAGAGGTTGTAGACCCCTAAAATCAAATACAACTAGAATTTCCCTCATACATCACCGTGAAAAAAGCATCTTTTATTATAGGACACAAAGAAAAAAGCATTTGAAGTCATTAACAAGACAAAGGGGAAGGATCATGATGGGATCATATCAAACGACAAGGCAAGTTCTCAGTTTTCACCTGACCACAAGTAAGCTTGCAAGCTAAAGCATGGCTTGCTTCATGCAGGAAAACAGTAATGAGCTTGAACGGCGTGAGAAGCACCGTCCTCCAGAGCTAAAAAAAGGAATAAGGTGAACTAATGCCAGATAGTAAAAACATATAGTAGTAACAAAAATGAAAGGAACATACTAGTACATGTCTAAAAGCTAATATTTGGAAAATGCCCAAGACGGATATTATGAAGAACTGCTTCCATCAACTCATTTTAAGAATCGCCACTGTCCCAAATCCCAACATATCAATATTAAAAACAAATAGCATCCAAACTCGAAATCCGACACCTATAGCCTTTCATAACGAATCGACGAAATGCTCCAGGATCGTATAAGCTGTTCAGAATTCTTAAAAGCAAAGTCACAACACGACAATGCCCTCAACAACCAAGATTATACCTTCCCCTAACACAAATACACACAAACATGCACACACATATAAGGGCACAGCAAACGCCTTATATTGCCGTTGGAGTTATGAATCCATTTCTAATCTTTTGACCAAGTAACAAACACAAGCAATAAGAAACCCTAAAAAAGGGGTTTGCAATCCATGAACTCCAAGAACACAAATCAACTACATTTACTCTTTCCATGAAACGGGAAACAATATCTTGAGCCACCAATCAAAACCACACCCATCTCATCCAAATAAAGCACGAAGACCCAATCCCCATGCTTCAACCATCAAAACCTCAAAGAAACCACAAGCAACAACAAAAAAGGACCAAGAAGAAAGCAAATCCTACAAGGAGAATAACAAAGGTGAATGCCCCAATGGTGACAAGAAATGCAACTTGCTCATGATTACAGCAATTCTTCAATCCCCAATTCGGCTCTCCCATTTCCTCTCCCACTCTACCCACTTCAAGAAAATGGGGTTTTCCCAAGTTCAAGCAACCCAGAAAAAATCTCCTTGGTTGGTAACCAAAGCAACCAACTTTGAATCTTGGGACTTTGTTTTTGTTTTCTCTGCTTCAACTTCTTCTTCACTTGGATCTACCCTTTTTGGATTCTGACGAAGAACAAGAGAAGGGTGTTGAAATTTCCTTGCTTTTTTGTGGAATTTGTGTTGAAAAATCTGTTTCTCTAGACCAATAGGAAGTGATGAGCAATTTTGAAACATCAATTTGGGATATTTTTGTCTAGATCAATACGCCAATACGCGGCTTGGTCTTCCAACTAGAAGAGATAAAAGACATTCACGTCACATACATTATTTTTTTTTTATTTTTTTATATTTAATATATTTTATTTATATCTCATTATATTTATAAAAAATATAGTATTTATTTGAAGAATTATTGATCATTTTGTTTCATTTTAGAGCTTCTATACACACTCTAAAATACTTTTTAATATCACATCATTAATTTTTTAACTATATATTTAATTTTTTTATTTATACATATATTTTATTTTATCGTATCAAATGTGAATTGCTCTATGAGCAAGTCCATAAACACAGAAAAATATTGGGTGGTTGCTGTAAACTAATCTTGGTGTTAAAATTGTGTTTCATTGTTATAATAATTTGACACCCAAAAAAGTTTTTAGCGTTAATTCTAGAATTGTCATTTTCATCTTTGGTTGTATTATACATCTAAATTACAATATTGATCCGTGTGTTGTACGATAGAAGATCATAATTAACAATAATAATAATATTGAATTAAATATGTAAATTAACTTAACGATAATTGTATCTATTTTAATATAAAAATATGTTATAAACGTCGATTTATAAATAATAAAACTATAATACTGAAACATACGATGCATGGGATGAAGAAACATAATAGAATTAAAATAATATTCATATTTAAAAAAACTTACCAATATAAATATATGGGCACGCTTTTTGTGCTGCAACAGCAGCCATGTTGGCTGCTGCATACTGCATCTTGACAATTTTATACTGTAAACTGAAAGTTTATATTGCAAGTTAATGATTGTGTGCAATCAAGTTTTAGTATTTTTATAACTAAAATCTGATCGTATACATTCAACAAGTTACAGTGTAAACTTTTCAACTTACAGTATAAAATTACCAAGATGCAGTATGTAGCAGACACTATGCTGCCTAGTACACCATACATGTATTTTCCTAGGTATATAGATTATTGTATATTGAATTTATAGTTTCCTTCTCCATTTTTTAAATTTTCGATAAATTGAACTAAGTATTACAATCTATATGCGTTGTTTATATTAATCTTAAGTCTCGATTATTAGATTGATCTAAAAGATAGAGATTGAAAAATCTGGTATAAAAACTCAACTTATAAAATAAATAAAAAAACTCACGCGTGTGTATTAATGCATGAGAACAAAAAAATAATTATCATGTTGTGAAATAAAGATCATATAATATTCAGATAGTTAAGATTATTTATAATTATTTAATGACTTTGTCAAGCGATCCACGATCACCCAGATGGAGTTCAGCCCTCCAACCATGGTAAGAAGACCAAACACGAAATCCATGGATATCGCATCCCACTTTCATATCGGTATATCTAGCGGTTGAAGTAATCCATTCGGACGTTGATGTTCAATCTTCACTTGCTAACAGACCAGACATTTGCTGACAAAGTCAGCAATCTCCCGTTTCATATTGCTCCACCAATAACACTTCCGCAGATCCTGGTACATCTTAGTACCCCCTGGATGAACGCAATAAAGGCTTTGATGAGCCTCCTACAGAATCTTCGTTTTCAGCACCTCATCATTGGGTACACAAATTTAAAATCGCAGTGATCAGTCTTCATGAATCACAAACCCCGTTGTTGTCCCCTTTTGAGCTTCTTCCCTCAACTTTTGAAACGCAGCATCAGTCAATTGTGCTTGAGTTATCTCCTCGTTTCAGAGAGTCTTTTATTTTCTGTCCCAGCACGAACCCCGATCTCCATCTTACGAAACTCGTCAACTAGCACATCCTGGGTAATCCCCATTATATGCAAGTTCCCTTCCGTACCACGAACCTTTCTGCTTAGAGCATTGCCCACCACATTTGCCTTTCCTGGATGATACTAAATATCTACATCATAGTCTTTCAACAACTCCAGCCATCTTCGTTGCCTTATGTTCAACTCCTTCTGAGTGAAGATGTATTTCAGACTCTTATGGTGGGTGAAGATTTTACAAGACACACCATAGAGGTAATGCCTCCAAATCTTAATTGCAAACACCACCGCGGCTAACTCCAAATCATACGTAAGGTAATTTAGCTCGTATGGCTTCAATTGTCTCGATGCATAAGCTATCACCTTTCCGTGTTGCATGAGCACACACCCAAGTCCTTGCTTGGATGCATCGTTGTACACACAGAACCCTTCTTAACCGGAGGGAAGTGTAAGCACCGAAACTGAGGTAAGACGTCTCTTGAGTTCTTGAAACGCCTTCTCACAACTCTCCAACCAAACAAACTTCATATTCTTCCTCGTAAAACTAGTCAAAGGCATGGCTATCTTTGAGAACTCCTCTACAAACTGACGATAGTAACCTGCCAACCCCAGAAAGCTTCTGATCTCTGTCACACTTTGTAATATCCCAAAAAAATTTTGAATTAAAAATATATATTGGTTATCAAAAATATACGTACGGTACGTATACATTGAACATGTAAATAAAATTTATAGACAATGAACGTTACATCGTTAAAATTATTATGCGTTTGAGATACAAGTTTAAGCTTAAAAATTTGAGATAATTGAACGAAACATGATTATGAAATATTTGGGATAATTAAATCGACAACGAATAATTGTCGAGAGACAAATTATATGAAACACGGATAAATACAGTCTGTGAGACGTTTTGAGGGGTGGATTAATCACACCCCTTACCAAACCTCCCCACTCATTCTCCCATTTCTCCTTTCTCCCACACCTAACCCACCCGACACCACCATCATTTCCACCCACCAAACACCACCATCACCAAACCCACCTCAACCACCGCCCCGTTACCATCACCTATAGCCGTACACTGCCGTCATCCGCCACTCACCGCACCGCTACTGCCAGCAGCCACGCCATCGTCGCCCCACACAATCACCACCAAGCTTCCATGCCGTGCCCCGCCGTCGCCAAGCCGCAGGCTACCCACCACCGGGTCGTCGCCTCACCACCGCTGAGACCACAGCCGTAGATGCCTTGAAGCCCTCGCAGCCGCCGCGCGCCACCAGCCCCTGTTTGCCCAGCCAGCCCCGCCATCAAGCCGCTGCCGCCAGCCTCGCTACCTCCACCGTCTTCCAGCCACCAACGGAGACGCGCAGCAACCACCAATGATGCCAAGCAACCGTGGAGACGGAAGCTTGGCAGGCCCGATTTCAGCCCGGCCTAGCAGGCCTAATGCGGTCTGACTACGGCCCGACACCGGCCCAGTAGCAACCGATGCAGCCCGACGCGGTGACAACCCCCGGACAGCGACGCTGACCCGAACAACGCAGCCCGACAGCGGGCCTGAACCCGGCCTGGCAAGCCCGACCCTGGCCCGGTGCGGCTCGGGGCGATCCGACGCTTCGTTTGATTGTCCTCGTCGTCTTGTCCAATGTTTTGCTTCGAATAATTCACCGGGAAGATAACCACCATTAAACATTCCTTGAATGCCTATGAAATATGTGTTTGAATGCAGTTTTGTGATGGGTGGTTGTTGATGTGATACCGCCTGGTTGACGAGGATATGATTTTTTGTGCATGTAATGTGAATTGTTCATGATTGATGGTCGTGGTGGATGGAAAATGTGTGTTGGGTGTCAAGGAAGGGATGTGGAGATGCCGATGGGGTATTAGTGTGTTTGTGATTGGTTAGATCGTCGGGATGACGAGGTTGTCGGGTTGGGTTTATGTTTATATACGCTTGGGAATGAAAATGACGATAAGGGAGCTTTAGGGATTTGCTTGGGTTGAGTTGAATTGGTTTTGAAGTGCTTGTGTTTGGTTGGTTCGTTGGGATGACAATGCTTTCGGGTTAAGGTTTATGTTCTTGAAGGGACTTGGGCATGAAAATGTGTCAAGGGTTATGCTCATGAGATAGATTGGGTATTAGAAACGATCATAAAAGGGTTATGTGAACATTTTAGGTGGTTGTGGGATGTTGTGATGGTGTTAGGTAGAGCGTTGTGTGTTATGTTCATTTTGTGTGTGTACGATGTGATGCATGTGTGCTTTGACGGAGTCGGCTGCTATGTGTGTGAATGAGTTGGCGAGGCGTACTTCGTGTGATGATTGTATGTGTGATGAAAGAGGTATGGAGTTATTGGGTAGCATATATGTTAAGCATTGATAATGGTTGATGGTTACACGTGACTTAGGGTGAAGGCTGTGTGTGTATGTGATGGGTAGGGGAGATCTTGTGCACATGGTTTGTGCGTGTGTGTAGGACGGTGTGTTTGTGCGTATCTGAGCTTGCTTATGCGTGTTTATGCGACTTACATATTATTCGCACGGATTATGTATTATTATGGGATTGTTTTCTTAGAATTTATGTCAAGACATGACTGAAGAGCTGAATGCGTTGTATATGATTTCTGTACAAGCTTTATATGTTATTTATTCTCTGGATATTTGTTATATATCATATTTCATATTAAGCGGGGAATCGAGATTTAAGAAATACTACAACAAATATAATAACAAACTAATGATAACCGAACAAGTCCGTTGTCGTCGATGAGGTCGTATAGTGAGTCCTTCGGGATCGAGTTCTTTGGCTCTAAGAGCGTTCAAAGTAGACATGACTGGGTCAGACGTTAAATCTAGTTAGTAAGAGAACAAGTGTGGTTCTCTTCGTATGCACAGCAACAAGAAGTCGCAGGACAAAACATCGGCCGATTGGGTGTAAGGCTGCCCTCTGCAGGAGGACCTTCGACGTATAAATGAGGGTTTATCAAACCGAAGTACACGCAAGAGACGTAGTGGTTTTGGGCCGCGAACCCAAACCATGCATAGTATTTATGAAAAAACAGAAACATTTTCACAAAAAGACAACAGGTTTTCAAATGATTTCGGTGGATGATGTGTGACTGAGAACTTGGCCCAGATCAATGTCTATGTCTCAAAAATCTCTCATTTTTTGTCCTCATTTGAGTTCTATCCTTCATGTTGGGACACGGACTTGAGATGGTTAAGAAAATGAAAAGAATATAAAAGAGAGCAATGACGTTTATGCTTTTAATATGTGTAGAGTTTGATACGATGCCCATATTTTCCTACGGCTATTAGAAAATGTTTTACAGATACTCACCGATCGTCGTAGTCGGGGGAGCACCCTGAAATCGAATATATAGACTTTGATTGCTGAGCTTTTAGCTCACGGTTATGTATTTTATTTGCAGATCCATCACAAGACAATGCCAAAAAGATAGAATGAGATTTTATGCATATAGTTATTTACCTCATTATCCGATATGTAATAAATGCTCATTGGGAACCACTTGTAGGAAATACAATATTGTAATGTAATCAGGATTACATATTATCATCTGAAATTATAATTTGCATTGATTAGGTGGCTTTCCTTAGCTTCTATACCTACAAACTAGTTTAAGTTGATTGGCCTCGTCATGGACTGGGTCTATGACGGCATAACGTCACGTGACGGGCATGCCGGATTTCGGGACATTACACACTTGTCGGCCTAGCCCACTTCAACACTATTTCGATCTTTTTCGGATCGACCTTGATACCTTCTCCCGAGATCACATGTCCCAAGAAGGCAACTTTTTCCAGCCAAAACTCGCATTTCTTGAGTTTTCCATATAGCTGGTTTTCTCTAAGGGTTTGCAAGGTAGTTCGAAGGTGATTCTCGTGATCTTGTGGAGTTTTGGAGTAGATTAAGACATCATCAATGAAGACGATAATGAACTGATAAATGTAGGGTTTAAAGACCCTATTAATCAAATCCATGAACACAACAGGCGCATAGTGAGTCCGAAAGGCATGACAACGAACTCATGACAACAAGCTGTTTTTTGGAATGTCTGTGGATTTGATACGTAGTTGATGATATCCAGAGCGTAGGTCTATCTTGGAGTAAACCTTTACCCCTTGTAACTGATCAAAGAGATCATCAATATGTGGCAGTGGATACAGATTTATTATGGTGATTTTGTTCAACTCCCGGTAATCTATGCACAACCTCATGCTCCCGTCTTTCTTCTTGACAAAGAGCCTAGGTGCGCCCCAAGGTGAGACACTTGGTCGGATGTACCTTTTCTCGAGCAAATCCTCCAACTGAGTCTTTAATTCCTTCAACTCTACCTGCGTCATACGGTAAGGTGTCTTGGATATAGGGTTTGCATCTGGTATTAGTTCAATAGAGAAATCAACTTCTCTACTGGGTGGCATTCCCGGAATTTCATCCGAAAAGACGTCAGGGTATTCACACACAACTGGGATTTC
>JAOVYX010022310.1:0-14776 GCA_035668315.1 Drosera spatulata | reverse complement strand
CCACAAACTGGTTAATAAGGATGTACCTTAATCTCAATGACACAATGGAATCGTTTGATATTCAACGCCGTGGCCTGATGAGACAGCTTTTCCAACTTTGTATCAACATCTTCCTCCTCCTGGAGCAATCGAAGTTTGTCTCTCCTTTGCGCTAGATCCCATCAGCAATAAATCATAAACAAAACAGGAGACCAAATTTATTACAGAAAATCCAGGCATGCAAGTACGAGGACACTCACTTATGCAAAGTTCCATATCTTTTCGCCTTTTCTTCTCAGTACTTGTTTTCTGAACGATTTCATCCTATAAAGATCAATACCACAAAATTTCAGACTCAGGTCACGATACATCGACACAAACTTCAAAGTTTACAAGTCCTCTTATGATTTAAGATATACCCGCTGCCTATGAATCTTGGCCTCTTCATCTTCAACCTCCCGAAGATCACCTTGAAGGGACTTTAGACGTTGTTCAAGCTCCAGAATTTCTTCTCCCAATTTGCTTTTCTTATACCTAAGATTATCTATCTCCCCACTATCAGTTCCTGCAACCACACCGGGTCAATAAGACTCAAGGCCATCACAATAAAATCTCAGCAAAACACTGACAGGAACATACCACATGAGAGAAGTCGGGATCTATCAACAGGATCTACGCTAGCTGAGACATGACCACCATATCTGGAATAAGACCACCGGTAGTGATTTTCAGGGGTCCATAAGTCATTAACTCCCAATCTTGAGAGCTCATCTGCTCTGTAGTCAGCTTCCTCTGTCCCAATAAACTAAGAGAAGAGCAAAAACATCAGGATGGATGATAACCTTCAAAATATTCTGATCAAACATGAGAATAGAAAATAATAATAATAATAATAAAATAACATAAAAAAATAGAAATACCGAGTGTTCCAGGCCAAACTGACTGATCAAAACCTCCTTTACGGCAGCAGGCGAGTCAAAAACTTGGTCAAGTCTTGAATAGATTCCAAGTGTGCGCATCTGGCAAGAGAATAAAAACATAAATACAGGACTCCAATTTATTGAACTTCCAAGAGAGATACATAGATGATTATATTACATGCCTTCTCAGAAATTTGCGGGGGTCCTCTCTGGTCACCTCTGTCTGGAACATAATTCAATATCGGAACGTCATAGGATTTCATGTTTCTAACCAGAAAATCACGATCATCAGAATCTTGAGTGATGAATGACTGCAGTTTTCCACGAAAAATAATGTTTGAGAATGCGTACATATCACAATACATAAATACGAGCTGTGCAAGCTACAGAAGAAGTTGCTTGCAATTAAGAAATATGGTTTATTGCCATTATTGAACTGAGCTGACAATTATGCAAGTAACTAAATGATGATATGTAACCTTCAAATGGGAAATCGCGAACAAAACTATAACAAGCAAGAAATACATAAAAATAGATCACAGATCTAGTGCATTAATGATAGAGGGAAAGGAAATCCATCAAATACTTAAAAAGAAGCCAGTCTTACTATACCTTCCAAATGTAGAAAGCAACATGCCCTTCCAAGTACTTTGCATGAGCTTGATCTGGGACATTAACCTGAATGAGAATACAAAAGCGTTTTAGTCATCTCAGTAACTATAGCATATGTTGACGTAAAAATCAAGGTTTTCCATGGAATGTCACTTAAACAAGAAAATTATTTAGGCAATATCAATTGTAAGTTGGGGCCATGAACAAGAGAATTAGGAGCATTATGTCCTAATAGCATATTGTTTATATATGCAAGCCAGTGTGCATATTGTGCTTAGACAACAGTCTGCCAAAGAATGCAGACAACATTATATGACAAGTACAATATTATGCTTCAGGCGATATTCAACAGGAGGTTCCAGGAATTAGTGACCTAATGACATTTGGTACTTTACATGAGCAGGAAATGGCAGCACCTTCGCATTAAAGCTTTTTGCACCAATAACAAACATTATCGCATACCTCAAGAAGAATAGGACCATAAACCTCCTTCTTTAAGTGATGTCGGTGCTCTTGCAACCAGTGGTAGGCCTGAACTATACTATCCACTCCGGAACGTTGTAACACATTCAGCAGTATGTTGTTTTTGTTCTCCATTTCTTTTAACCTGAGTAAATTCAAAATACTCTAATCACTAGCATCCAAGGCTATAAGGCATGGGTTACAAAATTTTACCTTTCCATAACTGGCCTCAAAGATGCTCTCCTTTGAGCCAACATTCTATCTATATCTGATTTTTTACTCATAATCTTATTCGCAGCGTCTCGAAGCTCTAGGATCTGGCCTCTTAATACTTCCTGGGAAGAAAAATGAGACTAAAGAACTTAAATACCAGAAAGTGAAACTGAACAATAGAATAAAAGTTGTTCATGATAGAAACTTCGATGTATACATTTAAACAAGTAACAGGGCCATAATATGACTCATGAGCAGTGTTCTTTCGAATTGATAACCAAAACAATGTACTTGTGAGACCTACAATACGATCCTTTGGAGGTTCAAAGGGAGGCATATTTGCAAGTTCTAGCTCAGCCGTAGCAAGATCTTCTTTTGCCTTCATAATCCTTTTTTGGTGAGTTTGTTCCTGTCTCTTCAAGTCTTCCATCTCATGGTATGTTCCCTGAATTTGGACTCCCTACAAGATCCGTGACAAAATGGCAAAAATGAAAACCAAATGTTAGCAGTCTCAGTGCGCACACACAGAGACATACACACACAAAGTATTCAAGAAAACCAACCAAATGATTAGCTTCTTCCTGAAGTCCCATCCGCTTCTTGGCATTTTCCGTCAGCATGTAGCTCAGTTTTTTACATTTAGAGTCCTCTGCTGATTTCATCTGTTTCTGCTTTCTGCAACAAGTTTGAAAAAGAACTATGATGTTACTAGTAGTACACCCTGAATGGAAGAACATTTTTGTGCTGATAAAAACTGAAATTTTTAATATTTCTGGCAAACGGTAAATAAATTGTCTTCCCATCCAAGAGAAATTTACAGAACAAGAATCAAATGAACAATGAGAAGCTTAAACAACGAAAACCTTCAAGAAAAAGAATCATTCATACTATGTTAAAAGCTATCAAGCAGCAGCCATTCCAACTTGGACAGTAATCAACTCCATCCCTACCATTGTTAACCAAGATGCACAGTAGAGTTGCCAGCGTGCTTGTGGATAAATTCATGGATTTTCCTCAAGGAACCACATTTAGAACGATGTTACAAGCAGAAGGAATCTAAAGGATGTTACTGAGCCTGGGTAACTTCAAGCAAAACACCAGCCATAGTACTTTCACTGATGGCCAACCATGACACTTTCGTGTCCTAAAATAGCTGAAAAGAACGATTGAATAAACTAAAACTACCGTGCAAGGTGCCTATCATGCTCCACAGTATGCTGCATATCCTCGGTGTTTCTTTTTATTTCTTTTTTCTTTTTTCTTCTTATAAATTCAGTCCTTCCTAAGTTGGCCTCAATAACCTTCGTCCATCTTAGATATAATCGACTTCTCTTTCTTGCCTGGTCTATCAAAAAAAGCATCATCCACAATCAACATCACCGAATTACTTCATTCTAGCCCTTTTTTAACGATTCTCAGCGAAAAGACAAACTGCCACAGAACTCATAGAAGATCCAAATATATATTTATAGGATTATCACCATGCTAACATGTACGGTATAACTCGACTCCATTTGTTAACCTAGCATACACTTCCCCATCTCGATACAGCAGATAAATGGCATGAATACAGCAACCCCTACAAAGGCTTAACATAAATGGAAGATAAACCATTTCAGGCTTCTAGCTGTTGCTATATAAGTGCATCAGTTCAACACTGATCAGTCAAAAGCATGCGCAATGATTAACATGCACAGCTAAGTAAGTAGGCACTTCATACAATTTGCACATTTCTTACAGACACACACAGCTGAGACTGATACAAGAAAGCTGAGCTGATTCCTATTGGGAAAAAGGGTATAGTTTTGCTGGAACTTTCTTGGTATGAAGGTTTCGTTTCGTGGAAACTACTTGCAGCTTGGATTAATAAACTTTTCTTTCCATATCACACTTGATACACTATTCTTATTATGTGAAACACATGCAGGTTTAGAGTATCCAGTTACTAGGAACGATTATATCTAACATGAAATTATAAAGTATAAACAAACTTTTTGAGTAGTAGTTGCGCAAGTTTATAATGCACTCCACAAGGTAAAATCATAAATGGAGCAATTGTATATGCCGGCAACAGCAACAATAGCAGTCATGGACATCTAGTAATGCTGAACATCTGAATGAGAGGTATCAAAAAATACTCGATAGGATCTTTTAGATCCTTCAATATTCTTGCAGCTTCTTGCAATTTTTCCTTTGCATCTTTCTCCTGCATTTTGGCTTCCAAGTATTCTGTCTTCTTCATATCATACTTGAGCCAAGGCAACTTCTTTTTCATCAAATCAACCTTCAATTAAATAAATAGACAGCCGTAAGACAACTAAAAAATAGCAGAACCTAATTCTACAGTCAATAACACAGGTCGAACCTTTGCAAGAATTTCCTCTCTTTGGCGAATTCGTTCAACATCTCTTTCTTTTTCAGCATTAAGTAATTTCTCCTGATTCAAAGAACCCCTGATTTGTTCCACCGCCTACAACAGGTCCAGAAAATACTGCATAAATTAATGAGAAACATACATACCACACAGTTCAAGGCATCCCACAAAGCTTTTGAGGTTGAAGAGTTTATCCTGTAACTCACATTCTGGAGTCTACCTAGCTCCCGACTTTTCTCTATAAGAGCATCATGCTGGATAGGAAGTTGAGGATCACCAACTGCCTTCTCAGTCTCACGTAATAGTTGTATAGGAGTTAACTTTGCAAACTCGCAAACCCTGTCTTGGGGTAGAAACTACATTTGGTCCCCCGCAGGTAAATGACAGAAAAAAAGAAAGAATTAGATTGATAGTGATGAAGGAGGGAAACGAGAATTAGATAGAGATGAATAGTAAATATCGACTCGATAGCACTGCCGCATGACTGAAAAATTCTGCAACAGTTAATTCTAGAAAAACCTCCAAAGACGAATCACACATTTGCTATCATCAGCGACTTACAAGTGTATAAAAGATAGTAGTTTACACCTGAGTGACCAAAAAAAGAAATAAGTCTTTCGCAAAATATAAGAAAACGTAGCATCGTTGCAAGTAATATCACAAGCCACCTCTCACAAGAGTTATTGCAGAAGATGCTGGGAATGTCTCGACAACAAAAACCATAGCAGCCATAGAGATACTTTTTTTTCACTAACCAGGAAAATGCAGACCTAATGAAAGCAACCAAAACCACCAAACTATATTTGGTTCATTGTTATAGCAGCTCGTCTGACACCACTTGTTAAAGTAGCCAATACAACAAGACGACTTAATGCATCCCCAGAGTTTTTGACTTGGTAACCATATCATAATCCGAAAAAAGAAGAAGGCACTTTTAATGCAAATAGAGAATTTCCAAACAGCAACACAACAAGTTCCTTGAGAGAACTTCTCATAAAAACTTAAGAAGAACAATGTTTACACATGACCTATCCAAAACTTCATATTCCAAGAAGAAAATGTATAGGATGGTGAAAAAACGAATAGCCAAACAGCTCCACTTGATCTTGAACGCACAAAATCTACACTCTGAGAAGGAAATGTAAATGAGTAGAAATAACCATAAATAGGAATAACTCACTTGTGTCAAATTGTTGATCTGGATGTTAAACTTTTGGATAATTTCAATTACATCTTTCTTTGGCACCGATTTGCCTGAAAAATGCATGGGTCGGGAGATGAGTAGGCAAAGAATATTAATTTACTACTATTTACAATGAGTAGGAGATAATCAGCACATTAAGTCCAACATTGCAATTTAGAGGAGCTGATAATTAATTCTAGAAAATGCAGGTGGGATCTGATCCCTTCGAGGAATAATATTTAAATCTCAAAATTCAGCGTGAATAACTGAAAGTGCAGAAAGAGGCATGTTTCAACACTGTGTCAACAGAAAACAATACCCAGCCAAATATACACATTAGAATGTTGCCCAGCCAAATATTAGTATCCTATTGTCACAAAACAAACACATGACTTAGCTTTCATTCGTTCCAATAATTGTACATATTTACTACTGGTTTCTGCACATATCGAAGCATACAACCAAGTTTGTAAATTCAAAACCTTCACGCCACACGTCTAAACTATACATAAAAATTGAAAATCAGACATACCTTTTTTCAGGAAATGTGGTTTGGGGGACCACTTCTTAATATTTTAAAGAAAAAAAGTGTGTTTAGTGGGGCCGACAGTTTAAGAATAATTTTTTTTAAAAAAGAGAAGTCTTCAGTTCACTTGTCTTATGGCGGGAAGCCGGGTGTACCTGGGTAGTTGTTGTAGTAGCAGTAGTATTGACCTATTTGTGCTACTCATCTACGTAGGTGTAGGAGCTAGACCTTAATGCATAATTATCTCATTATTCCCCCTGATCTTCTACTTTCAGATGAATAAACATGACTTAGAATAATCAAAGGTCCAGATTCAACTTATTCATTCTATCTATGCACTTTTTGATGTTTACAATTTGTTTCATTCCTTAACTTTAGCCACTTCAAACATGTTTATAATGAGATCATGTAACTCAATGCATAGAAAACTTTACTGACCATTTAATTGCCAGTCTGACTTGTTGCTCGTATCTATTTTGCGGGTTATTTGAATTTGCTCCCCAGGACGACGTCCTCTCAAAGTGATTTTGATAAAACCGGATTCCTTCCCCCGTTTAACAAATGCTCCAACACTTGACGCACGACCAAGAAGCTGAAAACAAGACATAGCAATTAACAGTTCCACTAACATGCAGACAAGGAAAAAAATTCCGAATAAAATAGAAAAAAACAGTAGGATTTTATTGAGCAGGAATTCTATGCGAAATAAAAACAAGAAAACTGTCTAAGTCACAGTGAGCTTGGTTCCCCTTGAATATTCAAATTTTAAGAATGGAAACCTCAGTCACTGGGAAAGCTTAACCAAAAATAACCAGCCTGTCTATATAGAACAACTTCTGTAAGTAAAAATAGTTCTTGCCAGCCACATATGCATCATTCATGAACTAGACTTCGCAAACCTGAGGATCCCCGCCAAGTCCAATTGCAATAGCGCACACAAGAGAACTTTTTCCTGCCCCATTTGCACCGATGACAAGGTTCAAGCGCGGGCCTGGTTTGCATACCAGGTGATCAAAGGTCATGAAGTTTACCAGCTCAATCTCAATCATATTCCCAGGCAAATAATCATCTTCCCCTCTATAAAAAAAAAAAAAAAAAAATTAGGCATAGGGAAAGAAACTTAACATTCAAGAGCCATTACCCAAATCACTGCTAGTATCAATGACACCAGCTACAAATTACACAGTTCCAACGCTTCCCGTTCCAAGGAGTGTTAGAGAGAAGAAGATATATACTATCTTACCTAGCAAACCTAAAAGTTGTTTCCGCCGAGAATCAAGCTATGGAAATGTGATCTATAGATCAAACTCATTCCCCTTTTGACAATATTTATACGATCTACTATCAATCTCCAATTATAATCTGAAATTTTTTTCTCTAACCCCTGAATTCACCTTCGCCAACAAGCAAGCCTCCCAATGAAAATTGCTCACAAACCCTAATTGACTCCAAATCATAAAACCTCTGGCTCAACTCCTTCCACATCAAATCCAAATAATCCACCCCAAAAGTTCCCAAATTTCCATCAAATAGAACGCATTAAGAATTCCCTTTTCCATGCAATTAGAAGGAGAATGTGAACACGAACCTTTCGATTTTAGGGCGCTTTGCGCGAGGCTCCGACATCGTCACCAGTGAACTGGCGTCGTCAGCGAGATCAACGAGGAACCCTAATTTGGGTGATTCGACATGGGAGAGGGGAAAATTAGGGTTTTGCTGCGATTTGGGGATTTTTTGGAGAGAAGGGAAAGAAAAGGGAGTTGAATTGGCGCCAAAAAAATACTAGCCTTAGAAAGTCGAGTCGAGGCTATGGCTTATAATCCCGTCGTTTCAACTATGTCGGAGCAAATCCAACCATGGTGAGTATAGTTATTTTCATAATGAGAAATGATCCATAATTCACCTGCAAGTTTAACCCGTAAATAAATATCAGTTGTTAATTTAAAAAATAAATTATTGTATTAAAATTAAACTCAATTTTATTCGATAAAAAAATCACGAATATCAAGATAATTTATCCCGAATGTATCAAAAAACCCAACGGCCTTCCAGGGTTCTTTTTTTCCGGATGGACTGGTCGTTTCAGGAAAAAAAATCCCGGATATACCAAAAAAGTCAATGGTCTTACGGGGTTTTTTTTTTCCCGATGGACTGATCCTTTCAAAAAAAAACAGAACCTCGGATATAACGAAAATTTTTTGAATCTTGGTCGTCCATCTCACAAATGAACGACTAAGTAATGTTGGTTGTATAACTTTTCAAAATCAACGTATGTCATGGATCATCAACCTTTCATAATTTTCCATCAAAAAATGCATTTGTCATGAGTTAAAGAAATATTTGGTTCTATTTTATATTTAAAAGTTTTAATCTATTATCGATTATTTATACATGTCAGATGATAAACCGTCAGATGACATGCATGTTAGTTTCGACATTTAAAATTGTTTAAATAATATTTATAATATTTAATTTCACTTAATTATAACTACGATATTTAATTTCATTCAAATTTTAATTACTTGTAAGAAAAACGAATTTTATTAAAAAAAAACTTTTACAAAACAAAAGCCGCTTTTAAAAATTCGCGGAGTCGCATGAGACTAATGCGGTGTTGACAGCATGCATTGTCGAGTTGACACAATTGGTCCAGCGACTTTTGCAGCAGTATCAGTGCGATAACAACCCACTTGATCGACTTTCTCATCAGCCTCGAGATCCACCGTCCTCTCCCGACGCGTCCGAGTAGACTCATGTGTTCTAAACTTGGATGTTTGTTACTTTTTGTTGGATATTTTGGTTATTTGAACGATAATATATATAACTTGTGTAATTGGAATTATTACAAGTAACTTGCATGTATGGTTGGTGTTTGATGTTGGTTTGACATCCCAAAAATGTATTTTGGGTGTATACTTGTTTGTGTGCAACAAGCGAGGCTTGAATTCAGCTATTTTTTTCCCCCCAAAAACCAATTTTGCCACGGTCAAATACCGTTTTGTCGTAAACAAATCCATTCCAGGAATAAGAGTTTGCGACGGAAGAAAATTATCCGTCGCAAATTAGCAACAGCTTTCGTCGCTATTTAGCGACTGTAGATTCTTTCCGTCGCAAAGCTTATGGAAACATAAGTTGCGACAAACTTCCATGCGGTCTCTAATTTGTGACAGATCGGTCGCTAATTTATGACGGATAATTCAAAATCCGTTGCTAAATCAATTAGCGACTAGGTCTTTTGCGACAGTCACTTTCAGTTGCAAATTCGTCGCTAAACACTGTTTGTGACGGAATTTGTGACGAAAATGACTGTTGCAAATGGCTTATATTTTTGTAGTGTCAGGAGATTAGTCTAAGTGTATTTCAGTTCTTTAATGTGATGGCCATTAACTTTTTTAAAATATTGGTCAAATTGTTTGCTAAGTATTATTTCAATACTCATAGACAACACCCCTTCTCAAACGTCTATATGAGATCAAGTAAAATCACCAAGAACTCAATTTTCTTCGGTTTTCTCTTCAATTGTTTTTCCTGCAAATAAATAATCAATAAGATATCACATAGTGAACATTTATTCCAATCGACGATAAAATTAAAAAAGTAAATTTATACACAATTGAATTTGCCTAATTAAACAAGTTGCTTATCATCTTCAAGGCGACACTGACCGTAGACACCGATCCCTGTGAATGCTTCGCCTCTACTTTGTTCCTGTTCTCTTGAGCACGCTGAGATCGGTCTTGAAACTTTTGCGACTTTCAGAGCACCTCAAGAGCCTTCTCTGTCTCGTCATCGCACCAGAGGACCTTCTTCCCCTTTTGTACAGCTCGCTTCAATTTGTTCACGCTGTCACGAGTTCGATCGATTATCTTTGTCCTCGACATGGCCATGACGATTCGTAGATTAACGACTAACAAATACTTTTCGTCGCAAATTAGCGACTACAGATTACACAACTGTAGCTAACACACTGTTTTTTGTAGTGTGAGGATAGATAGAAGGTCTTGCACATGGAGGAATCGGAGGCGTCATGAGGGTACATTAGGATATGAAACATTTGACGAAACTAGACATGCTATGTATAACTCATCTTATTTATTGTACATCCTAGTATAAGGGAGAACTTTTGTATTAAAGGGTGTTCCCTAATTGGTTAAGCCAGTTCGGCTATATTTATACACGTTTAAGGTCCTATCTCAAATGCAAGTAAAACAAACTTGTGTCGATCATTAGAACCTAATTTGAGGATGCCTCGAGAATCCTCTCGATTCTTATATCAATATTTCTGAGAATCTACATAAAGAAAAAAAAAAAAAGCAGAAGAAGAAAGAAAGAAAGAAAAGAAAAGAAAAGAGCGTTGGTCTTAAATCCTGTACCTCACTTATAATAGGAATTGGGGTAGTTATATATCAATCATTTACTTTTCTGGAAATATTTATCTCCTAATAATCTCATTCTATATATGACTCTTCTCTCTATCGGAGCTTTTTAAGATTCATTTTTTTCATATTGTATTGGGTTTGAATGAGTTGATTACGGTTAATGAACCAAAATCTTTGAATAACATTATTAAACAGTCCTTTTATTATGTTAGTTATCGCGTTTATCTTTTATATATATTTTGCGGGAAATAAACAACTTTTCATTAATCATGGAGAAAAATACACAAAAACCTCCATGAATAGAGTGTTTCCCTATGTCCTTTTCCTCTTATAGTATAGTCTCTCATTGCATAAACCTTACACGCCAAATCTGGTATCCTAAGCCTATATGGGATATACCCTGTGTAGGAATCAAGGACCAAAATTCAGCTATGCACGTTATACACAAGACTGAATGCATACCAGGACAAATACTCACTCAGTACATCAAAACATACATAAGCTAAACAACTAGCTTATCAAATAAGACCATATCTTTACAACCACAGCATCCTGCTCCTTCCTCTTATCCTTAAATGTTCTTGTATTTCTTTCAGGCTAGATTTCATAAACCATTGTTGGCATTAGCTTCCTTCTTCTTCGAGCTTCCGCTGTCTTGCCTCTTGAAATTTAATAAGCCATGAAATTCATTGATGTCAGGGCATTTTTTTACACTTCAAATCCAACCTCCTTAGTACAGCTTCTGGCATGCCATAGGAATAAGGACATAAGAACAATAGATGATCTCTGTCTTTCGTTGTAGTCCTGCACAGGTCACAGATATCATCATATATTAGTTCTATCTCGAGAAGCTTATTCTTGCATCTCAGCTTACTTTTATGAGCCAGCCACATGATAAAAGAATATCTAGGTAAACTTCAGCATTCCATGTCACTCTCCATCATGTAATTCTGCGTTTTTCATATGATAGTGTCTTGTATGCTTTCGACACTTGATATGTACTAGAAGAAACTACTTGCTGTCCCATAGCTATCAACACATCATCTTTTACACTTATCAAGGATTTCCAACAATAAGAATTGCTTTCTTTAGTTCTAGCATGCCATATATAGGTCCCCTTCAAATAATATGCAATGATCCACCTACTTCATTGTAAGTCCCAAGGTGCTAAAATGAACCTAGAAGGGTGGGGGGGTGAATAGGGTAGTTCAGTTTTTAGGTTTCGAGAGACTTTTGCTTCACTCTGCCGATTAGTGATATAAAGATTCTGCTATCTCAGTAGATTGATAACTCTATTGAGTTACGAGAAGCCTATTCTTCTTGATTAAGTGAAATTTCAAACTTTCTTATTTAGCCTAGTTTTCTAATCAGAATAATCAATAATAAATAAGTGTAAGAAAAATAAAGAGCAGAGAATGTATAGTGGTTCTAACAGTAGAGTTCACTTGAACTCTAAAACATAAGTCCACTTTTCTCTTAATGGTCAGTGTAACCAACTAAGAGATATTTCACTATATTTGAGGTTTTTGGTTCACCCTTGGTCATTCTTACAAAGTACACATGGTGCAGTCTATATTAACACTGGAAATCTTTCTTGAAGGGATTCCTTAGAGCTCTCCTGATGTCTTCCCAAAACCAGTTAGCCTCTAACAAGACCTCTCCTTCAAGTATTTATGAGCCTCTTAGACTTTTGATGTAGCACTTGTTTAGCTAGTTTGATCTCTTTAGTTTCACAGAAAGGTTAGCACTTGTGTATTTTTCGTTTAGATCAACTCCTGAAGCTCTGCTGCAATCTTATATTTATAGAGAGGACTCGTTCACTAGCCGTTGTCCATTTTGTACTTGAAAATAATTAGCCTTCCATTTCGATCGAGAAGTGTCCAAAAGCCAACTTGAACGCGTTTGAAAACAACATGAGATTAATCCAGCTTGTATGAGTTGTCATTATGATGAGAATTTTTGTTCTCTACTAAGCTCTGCTGTTCTCCTTTGCTGATCTGTTTGTCACTAGAACACTTAGCTTTCAATAAGGAGCCTCTTTTTCTAGACCTGACAAACGGGTTGGGTTGGGTCACCCGAACCATGGATAAAACGAGTTGGATAAATTGATCCGCAGGTAAAAGACCTAAATTCTATTGGGTCCTAAAGCATCGACCCATTACCCACCCATTGCAGGTTGCTGGTAACCCGACCTGACCTAAAAGATTTGAAAAAAATAAAAATTATCAAAAACTAACATGCGGCTATCATTATAAAAATATGTATGGAACACACGATTTTAGATTGAACCACCTGAAAGAAATTATTTCATAAAAATTAGCGAAAAACAATAAGGAATATTTTCGTACGAATGTTATGTCACCAACTTTAAAAAATATTAAAGACGAAGTATCTCATTTGTATTAGAATGAAATGAAATCTAAGGGATAAAAGAAACTATATTTGGATAACTTTTTAAACCACGAAAGCATCATATAATTATTAAATAAATTAAAATTATACTTACTATGGATAAAAAGAAAACTAGATATTGATGTGTAAAAAAAAGGTAGCGGGTTGCGAATTGGGTGCGTGCCTGCGGGTTGGGTTGAAATGGGTTGGGTATTTTTACTCACGGGTGAAAAGACCTGGATTCTATTGGGTCTTGAATTCCCAACCCAATACCCGACCATTCGAGGCCATAGGTCTGGGTCATTTTTTGTCGGGTTTATCCTTTTCTGATCATATGACTTAACTCATCCTGTCCATTCAGAAATCTACTCTGCTGCCACATTCTACCTTTCTGACCTAAAGTCGCTATCCAGTACATCTACACTCTATTGATTCTCAAATCTGCACTCTACTGGCTTACGGATTTTGGCCCTTCTATCCTAAGGGTGCTTTGGTGATTTCCTTAGAGCTATTTTACTTATCACTAATTTCTAGGGTTTGGATCCAACATCCATACCTCTGCTTCTCATGCTGCACTACCTAGACCTGTTTGAACAAAAGGGCTTTGTTCCATGCAGATGGATTACGCAATCCAAATCCATCATGTTACGATGTATGTGCGATCCCTTTAGTTGTATAGAAATTGATAAACAAAACTTTAGATTAGGACATAGTCATAGTCATACACTTAGGCTTAGAACTAGGATGGTCAATGCAGTGTAAGATGCATGCAGCAGTATAACAGAGGATCATATATGAAGATCAATGATAGTCATCAGATGCAGTCGACACCAGAAGTTCACGGTAAGTTGGATGGGTGGATAAGGGCAGTAAATGATTCAAGAATGTGTCAGAGAAAGAGCCAAGGACTCAAGGATTCAAAACAAGTCATAGAACGCAATAGACCAAGTACAGTAGAGCTAACTTGAAGCAGAGACAGAAGCACAACAGATTGGGAATGGCGCAGGGCTTGTTGGTGATTGGATAAGGATTAGAGTAACGGACAAATCAAAAATTCGAGGTTTGAAGATTATGTGAGAGGATCCCTTTCAACATCACTAGAGATTTGCATGCGATAAACAAACAGCTGTCAATATTAGTACAGTACAAGTCACGGGATTTGATTTTTAGAGCCCTATAAAAGGAGATCCAATCAAGACAGAGAAGGTTAACAATTGTAAGGAAGTGATAGGAAGAAAAAAAAAAGAAGAAGCATTCATCATTAACAAACAATCATTCTTGTGCGTTGGATTGAAGATCTGAGGTAAAGAGTTTACTAGTCTTCATCAAGAACAACTTTGCAACAAAGTCAAGTGTAATCTGTATAAGAAGTTGGTTGCTTGTCTTAACAAGTTCTATGAAACTTGTAAGAGGTTCTTTGTAAGCAAAAAACAAACAGATAGTGAATTACCTCTTGACTTGACTATACTAGTCGTCAAAAAAAGACTGAACTAAGCCTCATTGGTCATTTGACAATGTTGACTGAACCAGTATAAATCGTTGTGTCCTTTACTGCTTATTCTTTTACTTAGAACTGTAAGAAAAAATTATCGGACACAAAGAAATTGGTCAAAGGACCTGAAACTCAACTACAGACTAATTTTGCTAGTCTGTAGTAAAACAATTATATACCAGTCAATATCAGACTACATACTATTCAAGAAAGAATTTTTTTATTAGCCTATTCATCCCCTCCCC
>JAOVYX010022309.1:0-14776 GCA_035668315.1 Drosera spatulata | reverse complement strand
TGTAAGAGAGCAGCATCAGCTCCCCTCATCATCATCCTCTAACTCGGCAAAAAAAGGATTGCTTAGAAGCTCAGATGCAGAAGGCCGTGCCTTTGAAGCTGTGATGCATTTCTCAATGAAAGCCTTCACCTCAGGATCAGTAACCTTGTCCAAGGCTTGAGGCTTAATCCCAGATGACACCTTCTTGTATATCTTCGCGATACTATCACACTCGCTGTATGGTATCTCCATGGTCACCATCTCAAGCAAAAACATCCCAAAAGAATATATGTCGACCGTCTCCGTATAATCTTCCTCATAGAGCTCTGGTGCCATGTACTCTGGTGTCCCAAGTATTGAGCGTGCTATGTGGCTCTTACCAACACTTGCTGCCAGTCCAAAATCACCAATTTTCACCTGCAGAGACAAACGACTCACATGGTCAAGAAATAATGACAACATTGGGGACTAAACAATTAGACAGAAGACTTCAATCCGAATTCAAGAGAGCATACCGTGCCAATATTGCCATTGATGAAGATATTGCTGCAATTAATATCTCTGTGGATGATGCAAGGTTCATGTGTGTGAAGATACTCCAAACCCTTGAGCACCTGCTTCGACCATTTCTTCAGAGCCTTGATTGATACATGACGATGCCGACTCCTATACTCCCTCAGGTTTCCTGAAGTACAAACTTCTGTTATGAAATTCAATGTGTTGCGCTCGGTATCCCTCCAAACACGGTATAAAGTAATGATGTAGTCATTCTGCAGCTTTGCCAGTAGTTGAGTCTCTGAGAAAAGCCGATCTATTGCAGAGGGGTCTTTGCTGAAGTTCTTTAGCCGCACTTGATTCCAGGCTACCTCTATCCCTTCCTCCTGATCAAATCCTCTATAAACTTTTTTAACTGCCCCTGAACCCAAAAGGTCGTCATACCGACCATAGCGACCCGTTGGGTCAACCTCAACGAACAACTCCCCATCAGTGGGGTCACTATTGTCACTAGGCATTATTTATCTAATAAAATATTCAGAACTGGATCCACCCGCTGACACTGGAACAGGAAAATTCACCCAGTAACAAGAGCTTGGATCAGACACAACAGTGTGGAGCACTGCAGAAACTCAAAGGAAAACCTCAGCTTTCAAAACCTGAAACGAAATGAGAGAACGCATGGTTATGATTAAGAAAGGAAGATTAATATCGGTAACCTACAGAAATAATTATAGGCTCAAACATTATTTGCCAAACTGCTTCAGTTTTCAGTCATCATTATTATTATCAATCCAGAAACGGAAAAATAGCAATTTATTTTCCCTTACAGCATACAAAATCCTCTAGAACAGGAAGCCAATAAAATATGGTACATCAAAATGTAGAAACAAGGCAGCCAAGCATGACCTCCACTGCCTATAAAAGATGGAGTCTGATCAGATTATCTCTTTTCCTATTACCCATATCAGATTAAGAGCAAGGGGCCAAATAGTAATCCATATCAGGCCGGGAACAACTACTGCAGACTTTGAAGTAGACAACTTAAGCCAAAGCTCAAGTCACTATTACTCAATCCTCACCAGCTCTCTACGTCACAATTATGTATTTACAACTAAACATATACTAAAGCCAAAAAGTTTACAAAGCATGAAGAGGATTCAAAGCAATTACGGTCAGTGCAATAGTATGATCACGGCGAAACCGTAATGGTGACTTAAGTACTGTTCATTCATCACTAATGTGACTGAAAATGAGTTAGATTATCTATTGGAGGAGTTGTCTTTGCCTTGTCAGCATACGATATGATACCTAAGCAGGCAGGTCTATTTTTTTATTTCTCTTTTGTACAAAACCCTTGTTACTCAGTAAACATTGTGTTTCATCCACATTTTTCTCCGAACTTCCTTTTGTTTTTGGTTTCCCAGAAGCAGGCCATGCAAGCCCCACGAGTATAACTTCAAGCAATCAGCAATCACCTCCTAATTGAGCCAAGCGATGAAAATTTGTATATAAACTATCATATCCATACAGTCTTCTCTACTCTCTCGTACTAATATCTTCTTTCTATATCGGTTCTTACACGTACCACAAAGACCACAAAAAGAAAATTTTAAGGCAAACTATGAAAAAATACACCTTTGAAAAATCTATTACATTTTACTCCCCCTAGCATGAATTTACTATATGTTTTTTTCTAGATACAGTATAACAAGTGTTACATGCTGTATAAAAAACAGTCCGGGGAGCAAAATGTAAGAAAAAGAATTTGGGGTACTAAAATCGTCAACCACCAACCGATAAAGATAGACACTGAAATTTTGTCATTCATCCCATTCAAGACCAAATATAACCCGACCCAAGAAGTCCAAACAAGTACGACACTATCCGATTCAGGAACAATACCAATCCCGTCAACCATCACATAAACCTAAAACTTCAAGACTAGTGAGCAATCACTACAATAAGGGTAAGAAAAATCGAAACAACAACAACTACTCCGTATTTATTTTCGTATTTGGATAGATAACATTATGGCATATGCTCAGAATCATATTCTTCGATTCGATACTCCACCATTAAGTCCAATAACCACTAAAGTCGACACACCAAACTTAGATGACATAATATTCTTCGTCAGGAAATCAACACCAAAAATGTTAAAAAGGCAATGAGAAAAAGAAAGAAAGAAAAAGGAAAAATTCAGGTATAATTTTCCATGATTAAGGCGTCAATCGAAAGCAAACCTAGATGAAACGACCAGTAACACGATCAATCCAATCAATCCAATCCAATCCAATCCAATCCAATCTAATAGAACCCAAAAGAAATCCTCCATCAGTATCTTGCAACACAAACAAATCAAGCAAAACACATCATCAACACAGTCAGCGATATATTCCACCCAGCGAATAAATCTCTGATAGGAGGAGAAATCGAAGACGAATAGGCATCAAATTAATCAACGAGTAGAAACTAGAGAGAGAGAAAAGAGAACTTACAGTGAGAGAGCTGTGGCGACGAATTCGGCGGCGGCGAAGAAGATGGGAGATAGAGATCTCCGGCGAGGATTCTGCTTCAGCTTTGTGCGCGATGAGAACAAACAGTCGGTGAAAACGAAGTGGCTTTGGCCCAAGCTTTGGGGGTTTCAATTTATAGGGGAGCTGTGAGAGCTGTGGTATGGCGGCTAGGGTCACCATCACACGCGGTTGCGTTGATTTTTCTTCATCTTTACTTTTATGGTATGATTTTTTTATGATTTTTCTTCATCTTTACTAATTAATATTTTTTTAGTTACATCAGTTTTAAAAAGTTTATATATTTTTTTATGATTTTTTAATATAAAAAAATATCAAATCAGTCTCAGTTGTTATAATCGTTAATTCTTAATGTTATGGTAAATCTCATTATTAAAAAAAATTCTTTTTTCATCAAAATCCACACAAATTTAATATTCGTATAAATTCTAATTTCGAATAAAAATATTTCAATAAATATGTGATGGAGGAAAAATATCTTTTTTATCAAAATCCACACAAATTCAATATTCGTATAAATTCTAATTTTGAATAAAAATATTTCAATAAATATGTGATGGAGGAAAAATATCTTTTTTACTGATCATAAGTTTTATGGAGAGAATGCAATGCTTATTACATTATACATGCTATTAAAGATAGAATTTAAATATCATACTCTCTCTATTCCATAATATAAACAACACTTGTCTATTTAAATCGTCTCAAAATATATACAACGTATCATATTTAGTAAAAAAATAACAAAACAATCATCATCTGTTACAATACACCCACTATTTCTTCTCATAACTGTTACAGTAAATCTCATTATCATAAAAAAATATTTTCTTCATCAAAATTCACATAAATTCAACACACACATAAATCCACGTGACGGACCAAACCGTTATCTATATTATAGAATGGAGGGAGTATTTAAGTTAATCTTTTGATCGATATTTGGTTTGTATGGTTCATGCTCGTAATTGATTCGAATAAGAGATATGTATTCCCTCCATCCCATAAAAAAAAAATGTAATATAGTACTTTTTTATATGCCACAAAAATTGTTACTCTCTCCATCCAAAAAAAATAGAATTATTGATATATGTAAGCAATAAATGTTTCACGCTGCGAATAGTACGCGGGATGATCAAACATCGTTTTGCATAAAATTATTATTAAACATAATGATAGTTTAAGTTATATATTTTAAGTCTGGGTCATTGACGTAATTTTATTACGTTGTTTAAACGAATAATAAAACTCCTCAAAATACATGCTAAATAGTGCAATGATGATATAAAGTTGTAATTTTTTTCGGTCGAAAGGAGTAATATTTTTTATTTGGAAAATTTTCTTCTCAAAAATATTAAAATATCCATATTTTTTTATTTTATATCAAATTAACTCATTCCATCATCCTTTCTCTCCTTTCTCACAAATCTTTAAAGATGAAAAAATCTTTATTTAAAAATTCAACATATATATAAATTTTCATAATACAAATCGATTTGTTATACCTAATGTGGACGGGGGGAGTATATAACTAGAAGTACAAACTTACAAATGAAATAAAAGTCAGTAACATTACATCACCCAGCATCACCAACTGAGCACTATAAATATAGTTAACTATGTAGTAAAATTCATGTGATTAAAATCGATTTGGTGATTTGATTCACAAGTTATGTTTGGGAAATACTACTCGCGTTTTCCAGATAGTTCTAACAATTCAATTTGTTCAATGTAAGTATGTTAAAAAGTCAATTGATTATTCAGATAACCTCTTTTCCTGCACAATGTCTCCCTCAGTCGCGTACTCCCATATTTGCGGATAATTCAGGACCCGAGGGAGTAATTATATTACACGCTCGACTAAACTTGAATAGTTCTGGTATTCCAACTGTGAGTCTCCCAAACATAATTGGATACTACATCATGGCTCAACCTGTCATTAACAATGCTCGTGAACGACAACTCAGAAGAGGAGACTCATGTGACTTTCATCTTTCACAACTTGCCAATACAACGTAATATGACATCAAAATATCCTTCGAATGTATAATAAATAAAGCCGCAGGATGAGAATTCAATCACAAAATAAAGCCTGCAATTACATTAGCGAGTAGAGCCTTATCGATTGAGAACTTGAGCTCAGATCAGTCAGATGACCGAGAAAATCGAAGAACAAATTCTACACGCACATCTAAACCTCGCAATGAAAACCGCAGAAGACAGAAACCAATAAACTAAGTTACCGACATATAAATCCTTGACTGATCTAGAAAATACTTGAAGATGACCATGCCATGAAGAAAGCTCTAAACTCATCGAGTTCCTTCTTTCCCGTTCACAGGAATGCAATCTCGTACCCACGCATGGGGCGCACAAAAAGTAATGAAAGTGACGATACCGAAGATTGTCGATTCAGCGAGTAAATGAAGTCAACTTGAAAACCTAAAGCAAAGAAGGAAGAAGCAACTGGGCAGCCCAATACAGTGAAGAAAACTCAATATCCAGCAACTCATAAGATCCATGAAGCAACTTCGCATAGAGTATGTGAAAACATACGAAAATACACCATAATTCTGATCACAACAGCGGAAGCTATTCAAATTCGACCTGGGCACAACAGTACCGGGGGCCCAGCATGTTTATTTTCAAATACAGCACACACAATTGGCGTGGACTATCTAATATTTAACACAATTACAGAAACTCGAGCAAACAAGGCCATTTTAAACTGCGTAACAACTACGACTTCTGTCATTTGCCTGCAAGAGAAATCAGAAATCACGACGCTAATCTGTTAGATGAAACACTGATTAAAGAGGGTCGCCCACAAAACAAAGAAACCACAAAAAAAACAAAGGACAGAATTACAATCTATGACTAACGCCCATGATCGAGCTTCGTCACATCATCCCTACACCATTAAAATAGCATCTCCTGGACTAGACCTAAAGCATCACCATCTCAAACGAATCCCATAAGGGTCTCATATCAAACCAGGAAAGTACACCTTAATAAACCAGCCATTAACACCTCGAGCCCGCTTACCGCATACAACATGGATCAACCCCTTCCCATGGATAAAAGGAGAACTTTTTCTCTTCTGAATCCTTTTGTTGATCTTGGGTTTAGAACGTAAATATGAGAGAGATAAAAACTAGACTCCGCTGCAGAACGGATGATATTAGGTCTGGACTAGAACTTACATTGAACAGGCCAAATGCATTCAAGGGAACATTACTTGATCCACTAACCATGATTTTACAAGATAAAAACTAGGAAGATACCCAATGAAAGAGCAAAGCACAGGCAGGATGGACATGTGAAATAGAGACTTAGGAATGCAACCGTAAGAAATGTGAAATAACGGGATAGATGGCACCCAAGAGAGGTGGAGGAATTAAAAGAAACTTAAAATATGACATTTCTTATCAATAAGTTAGCATAGGACATGCACAATATAGAAAAGACATCATCTTTTCCAGTCATGATACAGATATTTCAATTATTTACAGTAAATCTCAAGCACAGAATGGATTAAAAATATATTCACCTCTAAATCTAAGATTAACTTTACTCCCCATCCTTTTCTCTGTCTCTCTTGTGCAGGACAGATTAAGGGGTTACTTCAACTCTAAAATTAACTGAACTCCATTTCATTAAACATAGAAACTGGACACTTTAATTCCACGATAAGTTTCCACCTCAAGTGGAAAAGTCCCCTAACACGTTGGCACCCAACAAAATCATTAACGCCTTCCTTGCATCTAGATTACTAAATAGGACTCTACGCATTCCGTTCTTCACTCCGACAACTCTAGAGTCTGGACTCTGAAGCTTGGTTAATTAACTCAGGTTAAAGTATGCAATTGCAAGCATGCTAGCTTCAGCAACTCCTCTTAGTCTTCTTTTTAGTATACATGTGTACCAGTAAGTAGTCAGCCAGCAGCAGGTTCAACAAAACCCCGTATTTACATAATAATAAGTTCACGCTATACCTGAGCAAGCTTGAAATTACACATCCTACCAGAACTGATGATCTACATAACTATGACACAAAAAGAAAATTCCAACCATGACAACCAGTCAAGACTAGTAAAAAAATAATCTCAAAAAATATAAAAAAGGTATATGCAAATCTGTAAATAAACACTCGAACTATACTTGCTACCACGATGGTAACAAGAGGCAATGATAGAGAGAATATTTCATTTCGGGTAGCTGGAGTGCTACAAACATTTACTGCATATAGGAAAGTATAATACAAGCGCTAGTAGCCATAATCCTAGGTTCCCAACAGATGGACAAAGTGAGACTACTAATGTCAGATGTGAACAAGATCAACCATAGCAGTAACATTAAAGCACATGGATTCAGCAGCTAGGAATAGTTGCATCACTTACAACAATAGACTACCAAGGTGGATTGAACCATCCCTCACAGAAGGAGACCTAGAACCAGTGGTGCCTACTGTTCCGAGCCTTGACATGCTCCTTCCTGGCTTAGGAGTATGTAGAGATGGGCTTGAACCTCGGTAACTAGCACGAAGAGATTCATCGACAGAAACAGAACCTGAAGATTTTGCCATTGCATTCCTAACAAACTTCTGAGCAGCCGGAGAAAGAGTTTTGACAACACTTCCGCTCCTTACAGGTGAAGGCAGGGGAGGTTTCTGGAACATCTTAGACCTCTCCCTTATCTTGCGAGCAGCCTCTCTTGACAAGGAATGAGCCTTCACGTCTCTAGAAGGTGGACAAGGGATCTTGAAATGGGTTCCGTCAGCACTTCCCCCAATGTCAAGTGGAGTATCCTCAGGCTCAAGTCTCAGTGGTGTTCCCTCAACCTCACCCCAAGTTATAAACGGAGACCCATCCACTCCAGGCATGGGAGAAGGCGTCCAAAGCTATATCCATTCTCTGCCTTCTTTTCAGATTCCATGTAAAACGGATTCGGAGTCTTCCTCAAATCCTCCAAGTCATACTTCATCAACCTCTCTCTTTCCCGATCATACCCTATAGACGGCATAGGAGTTGCTCCTGCCAAAGGAGTATACAGAACCTCGACAGTATCATCATCATTCAGCCTAGTATCCATCATCTTACTGCGAAACCTGGTATTCCCCTTATTAATCTCCTTCGTCAAACCCTTCAACCTCTCCGCCCTCTCCTCCTCCGTCAGGAGCGCTTCCCCTCTATCAGCAGGATGATACATCAGAAGATTCTTCGCCTGATGTTTCCACCCCTCCGATGTACTAGTCGGCTGATCAGACGTACCATACCCATCAGTGATCCTATCCCTCTTCACATCCTCGATCCCCTTCACACCATCCTCCCTCTTCTCGCCCTCCAACAGATACCCATAACTCTCCTTCCTCTTCCTGTTCAACTTCTCAATGATCTTATTAAAACTATCATTATCCTCGCTCGTATACCTCCTAAAAAACTCATCCAACGACACCGAATCATCCACCCCAACATCACCATCACCAACACCCCTATCTTCACCCACAGCCCCCAAATTCCCATCCCTCAGACCCCGTACTTCTAAAAAAAGGTTGATCCGGGAGTCCGAATCTTACCCTCCGGATCAACGCTGGTCGCCTTCCCGCCCCGCCGCTCAATAATCTTCAAGTGGGCATCCCTTATCTGTACCGGATCGCCGCTCCTCAGCGCCTCCATCCAATCCAGCCGATCCCTTAGCTTTCGTATATCGGGAAAATAGTCCCGTTCGATTATCTTCTCGATGGCCGCCACATAGCTGTCCTCGTCGAGCACCTTCGCAAGCTTCGACGACGATGGGTTCGATTGGGTGAGAGAGAAGGGTTGTGAAGAATCGTCGACGGGAGAGGGAGATGAGATGCGGCGAGGGGAATGGCCGGGAGAGAGAAGCATGGCGGAGAATGAATCGGAATCGCGATTTCTAGGGTTGGGGTTTTAAGCAGGGTCGGAATGAGATGAAATGTGGAAATTGGGGGTAGGGTTGTGGGATGGTTAAATCGCAACAGATCGCTGAGAAGCTCAGATGCAGATGGCCGTGCCTTTGCCAGTGTGATGCATTTCTCAATGAAAGCCTTCTCCTCAGGATCAGTAACCTTGTCGAAGGCTTGAGGCTTAATCCCACATGACACCTTCTTGTATATCTTCACAACACTATCACACAACACTATCACACTCACTGTAAGGTATTCATATCTCCATAGTCACCACCACAAACAGACAGATCCCAAAAGAATATATTTCGACCCATCTCCGTGTAATTAATCTTCCTCGTAGAGCTCTGGTGCCATGTACTCTAGTGTCCCAAGTATTGAGTGTGCTATGTGGCCCTTACCCACATTTGCTACCGATCCATAATCACCTATTTTCACCTGCAGAGACAAACGACTCACAGTTCAGAAAATAATGACAACATGGTGACTAAACAATTAGAAAGAGGACTTCAATCCGAATTCAAGAGGGCATACCTTACCAATATTGCCATTGATGAAGATATTGCTGCAACTGATATCTCTCTGGATGATGCAAGGTTCATGTGTGTGAAGACACTCCAAACCCTCAAGCACCTGCTTCGACCATCTCTTCAGAGCCTTGATTTATACATGACGATGCCAACTCCTACACTCCCTCAGGTTTCCTGAAGTACAAACTTCTGTGATGAAATTCAATGTGTTGCGCTCAGTATCCCTCCGAACACGTTATATATAAAGTAACGATGTAGTCATTTTCAGCTTTGCCAGTAGTTGAGTCTCTGAGAAAAGCCGATCTATTACAGACCTCAAGTCTGTAAAGCTGCTATCGTTGCTTTTCTTTTCGAGTCTTCCTACGGCGCACTTGATTGTATTATCCTATTTATGTGATGAATTCATATCGTGAGGATTAAGTCTGAAATCTTAACCGATCGCATTTTCAAGGATTTCTTGTGTTCAACCATCAGTAGAGCTATATAGCCATTCTCAAGGATGTTTGAAATGCGAGTCCATTTTTTACTATAATACTTCGTCTTCAAGAATGCATCTACTGATTTTTCTCCTTTTTGTGGTGGAATGTTTTCTCTTGCAAGATGAATTCTTAACAAGTATTTTCATCATATGATTTCATTTCTCAATTTTAGTATGTTGCTTCATATGCGGAATTGAGCAGGTCAAGAATGCAAACTGTAGGGCAGATGCAGAGCGCATTGATGCTGATTTAAGAATTTTGAGCTGTCAGGTAAATTGATGGCATCTTATACCCGGGAAATGTCACAACTCCTCATTGCCATCAATCCCTCTCATGATTAAAGAACCTTAATCAAGCAACTCACTTTTCTAAAATAATGTCTACTTTTGCAGGAAGAAATTCTGCAAGTCCTTCCTGACGGTGAAGAGAAGCAGAAAATTGGACACCATCTCCTTCCCCCGGGGGATCTTATCAGGCTGTGTCTCAAAGCTCCGACCCCGGAGCTCTTACTAAAGGCTCTGGATATCTTTGCTTGGACCAGCTTCTCCTTCAGATCACGCAACATGACTCTGCTAGGAGAGTGTTGGAAAGTTGCTATTGATTTAGACGACTGGGAAAAGCTTCATCAATTTTCTGTGGCAGAAGGATGGAGTGACGTGGACAGCCTGCGGGTTCTCGAGAAAACAGTTCTTTTCCAGGCTTTGCAAAGATGTTACGGACCTGAATCAGAATCCTTCGAGGGAGGGTTTGATGAGGTGTTGCCTTTGAGGCTGGAAACCATGGAGCCTTCAGATTTGATGGGTCCTGCTTCCTCAGTCGAGATGATCTTGATGCAGCACAAGGATTTCCCTGATGCAGGAAAGCTCATGCTCACAGCAGTCATGTTGGGTAGTGCACGAGCTGACATTGATGCAGAAGATGGTGTTGCTCCAATGGAGTAGCTTCTGCAGTCCGGAGTAGCTTCTGAGATGGTGTTGTTGCATGATAGAGATTGTTCGTTAAATGATCATTACCAGCTTGACCCTGAGACTCTGATCTTCCCTCATGCAAGTTCTTGGATATGGTTTTGGGTGGTTTCAGGTGAGGATTGGGGCATCTGAAATTCTTGTCGTGGAAGATCTGGAGTTGCTTTTGCTGTTGGCTTGCGAAGCTATCAAAATTGTACACCCGAGAATGCTAGTGTGTAATGAGCTTAGTGTTGGGGCGTTCGAGTGATTAGAATTATGATCCGTGCAGACCCGGAAAGAAATGAGATTATCTAAATGGGAACCATTAGCTCAGGTAGTACAAGCATCGGCAGATGATTTTCTTCTGTAGTTGCATAGACTAGAATCGTACTTTGTTGGCAAGGGTTGTCCATCTGTAATTCTGTATTAGTTGTAGTAACGTTACTCCCTTTTCAATGGCTAGCCTCCCCAAATGTGGTTTTTCCTGTGATTTTCTGACGAAATTTTTCACAACTCATTTTAGTGCTCAGCAGTACTCCGTCTCAGGTATGACTAGAGAATTTGCTCTTGTGACTATATTGGCCGTCGTTCTGCAGGATTAATTTCCTCCACGGAACGACCTTCACCCGCTCGATGCCTTACTGGTTCTCTCTGCATATTTTTGTGTCTTCAGCTGATTGCAATGGGCTTGCAAGAAGGGACACAAGACAAGGCAAAAATAAACGCAACACCTCATTGCTAGCATGAGCTTGTTGCTGGATATGCTTATAATCTTGGAATTTGGATAATGATGACATTTATTTCATTGGATTATTTTCTTCTATCTATCTTACAAGCTGTTGAAGATAGAGTAGCTGGACTAACCTTACAAATAAGCCTTGATTATTCATCCAAGGGTAGCTGTTAAAAGGTAGTTGAGCCGTAGTTCAGGCAGTACACCGTGATTCACACGCAACACAATAACTCGTTGAAATTCGTGATAACCAGCCTGCTCGTCGAGCTTTCTTTTTCCTAGGTACTCTGGTCAAGCCTGTTACCGTCACTTTGAGTCTATACTGAAAACAAGGAGGATTGTTCTGGAAAAGCCATAGCATATCCTGCTGTAGAATAACTTTCCCATTTCGAAAAGTTAGGTCCTGTAACAATCGCAAACATTGTGTACATGTTAAACCGTGTCATTTACGATGCTGAACATGTTATAAACGAAGAATGGCAACCATTGTTAGTTGAAGTAATATAAGAACAACTCCTTTTTGTGATCAATCATGATCCAGTTGTTCATTTCGTAAATGTGGTCCATCTACTGGTTGCTATATGTAACTGATCAGAAATCACAATTAGCCTACAACAAGCGCCCAAGATGGAGCCAACCCATTCATCTGAGGTGCTCCATGACTTCTCCCCTTGATTTCGACTTTACAAAGGCGGTCGTGTCGAGAGGTTCCGGGAGATTGCTTCTATCCCTGCCTTTCCCTCCGGTGACCCCAAAACGAGGATCAGATCCAAGGACACTGTCGTTGCACTGGATACTGGTGTATCAGTTCGTCTCTTCGCCCCTCCTATTAAGAACCTGAATAAAAAGTAGCCTCTCCTTATTTACATTCACGGTGGAGCGTTTGGCTTACAACCCGCCTTCTCTTCAGTCTTTCACAAATATGTCAGCTCTCTTGTATCCGAGGCAAACGTCATAGCCGTTTCGGTCGAGTATAGGCTAGCACCCGAGCGCCCTATCCCTACATGCTATGACGATACGTTATCAGGTGGGTGTTCTCTCATGCTGGTTCTCAAAGACCTGAGACTTGGTTGAATTTATATGCCGACTTTGATCGAGTTTTCATAGCAGGCGACAGCGCAGGGGCAAACATCGCCCGTCAAATGGCTATTGGCTCCACGCTGGACCATGATGGCTTGATAAATGTCTCAGCTCTTGTTCTTGTTCATCCATTCTTTGGAGACGATGTGCCTGATAAGTTATGGATGTTTTTGTGCCCGGACAACTCAGGGACTAATGACCCGAGGCTCAACCCCGCAGCTGATCCAGCTCAGCTGCTGAGTCTCGGGTGTAAAAAGATGCTGATCTGCTTGGCTGAGAACGGCCATCTAAAGGACAGAGGCGTGAATTACCGCGAAGCGCTCAAAAAGAGTGGATGGGGTGGTGTGGTTGAGGTTTTTGAGACTGAAGGTGAAGGTCATGTGTTCCATTTGTTTAACCAGGATTCTGAAAGGGCACTTGCATTGTTGAAACGGCCGCGAAATTCATCAAGCTCGGGTCTTCCCACTGGATGAGTTATAGCTTCAACAAATATCATTCTTATTGAGGATATGTATAAACAACCTTTAACCCATTAGACTAGGGTTTCGTTGAGTCTCTTTCGGATGTTGGACTCTCTCGTTGGACTTCCATCGAATAGCAAAATAGCATCTCCTTCTCTTTTTCAGTCTTCTTAAAATATTTGCATATCCTGTTACGATCTTTGAAAAAACATTTATCTTGTGAGGAACTATTGGCAGCAGAGGTTTAGTTTGTCTATGGATGATCAGGAAATGCAGGAGTTGATGGAGTTTGAGGTCGTGTTCGATGCGAAAGACGGAGTTCTGAGGATGATAGATTGTGTAATGGGGTGGTTTGTTTGGTTGATACAGGAGAAGGTGAAGGGGAAGGTGCTGTGGAATCCTGTTATTTGGAGGTGGCTGGCGGTGCGGAAAGGAAGGATAAGCGGGAGGGATGATCGTGGTGTCGGGGTTTCGGTTTATGGATTCGAGCGTGACAGGTTGAACAATGAGTATAAGATTGTGAGGGTTTTGTATATGAATGAGAATGGTTGCGATGGAATTAATTATTGGATGGAGTATAAGGCATTGGTTGAGGTGTACAGGCTTAGCAAAGGGTTGTGGGAGGAGTTGGGAGAGTGTGTTGATCTGCCTTTGGTTCATTATAAGCAAGCATTTGTCGACGAGGTGGTGCATTGGTTGTCTTGCTGTAGGAGCTCGATCGTGGGATTTGATGTTGATGATGATGTTTTCAGGGAGATGAAGCTTCCAAGTGATTTGCAGTGCTCGGATTCGTTTTGTTGATCATGGAGAGTTGGAGTGGATCACTAGCTATAATCGAATTTGAATATGGTTAAGAGATTTGTCTGTGGGTGATGGACGAGTACAGGATAGATGAGTCATGGACTAGGAAGTTCACGGTCCAGTTTTTTGGAATCGAGAGATGGATAAGAAGATTTGGGAAGAATGGTGAAGTTATAATGGAAATGGACTCAAGTTCTCTAGTTACATATGATCCGATGAACAATCGGGTCACTCGTTCTGAGGTATTAGTTGATAATCCTTTGCATGTGTGCCCCTATATTGAGAGCTTGGTCTTGTTCGATCGTGACTCACTTTGTGGTGAAAGTTCCCATGATGAATACTCCGTACTTGTTAGAAGACGATAGCTGGTTTGATGATATTTGCTGACTTATGACATGTTCATTTCCATTTCCTATGAGATATATTTGATGTACTATATTTTTACCAATTGATTAGAAGCGGTATGCTGTATACCAACTGCTAATATATATATCTCTTCTTTGTTGATGGTCGTGTCTATACAGTACAAACCAATCTTGAAGAGCAAGCAATAAGTATCCAAATAGTTCTATCTTAACGAAAACTGTGGTGTTTGTGATAGATTTATTTGCTGCTATTTGGTAATCCAAATATCCACATTAACGGTTGGATTCGCTACTGTCCAAGGGCTAAAGCAAGTGATCTTATACTTTATACTTGCCTTTGCTTCAGAATATGCGTTATTATCCTGCAATCTACATATGTAACCACAGACCAGTTGTTTCAGGTTATTGGATTCTGTTGAATGCTATCTGAAGACAGTCGTATT
>JAOVYX010022308.1:0-43600 GCA_035668315.1 Drosera spatulata | reverse complement strand
GATATCACCTCAGTCAACCCCATTGGGCCCCAATACTTCTTAGCTGCCTTCTTAATTTTCCTGAACGATGGCTGCTCCCCTATGAAGTATCCAAATACACAATCCTTCCATTTTGGGTTTGCGGCTTCTATGGTCGCCTGACTTGGCCTGGCAATCTCTTTACCATCAATCACATTGGGTGGAATGTAGTTAAGGACCATGTTCTTGCCCATGGGACTCGAGCTAACCAAGGACGTGGAAGATCGATTCAGATCGACCATATGTCCAAGGCCAAACCTACTTCCATCCGAATGATGTTTTATATGCTGCTCTTCTGTAGTGCTGCTTCTGCTACGTAGATAATTTGTCAGGAGCTGGATCATTTTCTTTTTCCTGTATGCGGCAACAGCTATGAATAAGTAGATGATCCACATACCCAACATCAGCACGGGCTTGAGCTTCATGGGTGGGAGGACGGAGGGAATCACCGGGAACAATATTCCGAGCAGAAAGATCCTCAGTAAATGCTCAGGGGCTGACCTCAAATTGATCTCGCTTCTGGCTTGGTTGTTCAAGATGACCCAAGCCAGGAGCGTTGCGATGAAGAGACTGAGAACAGCGATAATGATCGCGCATGAGTAGCAGTCTTCATATATAGGGCCCCTCACCAGCTCGACGAACCCGAACACCAAACCTATGAAAAGCACCGAGTTGCTGCGGGAAAAAAAAAAAAAAAAAAAAGAAGTCAAGATTGTTGAAGGATTCCATGCCAGTATAAATAATGCTCGGTTTTCTTTTATCAGTAATTACAATTCTGCCCCCATGTCATCTCTTCCTTTTTTCATTTTTATTTTTTAAAATTTTGCCAACTGACTGATTGAGAAAATGGCATGTGATATGTTACAGTTACAAACCATTCTATACTGTTACCGATACCATAGCATTTTTTTCATCTCTTTGCACATGTATTACCTCTGGCGATCACTGGATCTGATGCCGGTAGCCGGAAACATGCCCTCTGCTTTGTCATATGGATTTGTACTTTTGGCAACTGCATGTTCTGTTTCAAAATCAGAAAAAGAAGATAGTGAATAACATACATGCCTGATATGCTAATGTTGAAGGGTTTAATTCAACAGCATGCCTGCATATCATGTTGCAGGGGCAAGAGGGACAGGAATGCAGCTACATACATCCACGTTACGGATAAGCTTTACTTGGTTGATGGATCCATCACCAAGGTATTCCCCGAAACCCTTCTGTCCCCAAATAAAAAAAGGCGAGTTGTGCTTTATCTGTATTTTGGATTGTCGTCGAATGGGAGGGTCGATCAAACCCCGGGTGAGACATGGCTGGAGTATGAACAACTTCAAGCTCTGAGTTGATCCTTGTTCCCAACGGTGTGGACGTGATCCTTTTCGGATAATGATGGATGTATGAATTGTTGAGGTTGTCGACTACTTCATATTTTCAACAAATATGCGCTACGTGGACCCAGGTCAAACAGTATATCTAATACCACGGAAGACCGAAACAATGAAGAAAGGACGAGTACAAACTAGAGGAAGACTGTAGTGAAAATTATATTGCGCTCGGGCATAGTGGTAGTCCATGCCCGATGTGGACCGATGCTCACGAACACTACTTCAGGAGAAACTGCATTGCGCTCGGATGCCGTTTTGCCTACGTCTGGACGCAGTTCTCGACAGATTTGAGTTCATCTTTTGTCTATGATATTTTGTTCAAGATCTTTAAATATCCCATGTTATTAGATCTTTATAACACGAGAGTGTGAGATCAATTCATTGAGATTCTTCCAATGTTTGAGTTAAAATCTAATACAATATGAGACGTTTTATAATCCGGTCTTCTCATAGTGTTTTGTCATCACGATTTGTACGGTGTGATTTGTGAGATTTTTCTTCCGGTATTCGGTTTTCTCCAAGTTAATTTTTTGTGTTCTCGTTTTTTATTGTCTGGATTTCACATTTTTCAAATCTTTCATGAATATGTTTGCATTATAATCTTAATTATGTAAAGAGAAGGCAACTCGACCAAGCAGGCAAGATGATGATTCTGGGGTTGGGATTGTGATAGTCCACATCTATCAGCTACACCTATACGAGGCTTCGAAGGAGAGAAGTGTTTTGGGTTGTAGCTCATAACCCTTCATTGAGGTTAGTTAATCTTGGGGTAGATTTGTTTTCTTTTGTAATTTTGCTGAACTTGTGCTTCTTTTTGTCGAGACTGATCTAGCTTGTATGGTTCGGCCTTGATTTCATGTTTTTGTCGTGCCCAGGGCGAACAACAATATCACATGCTAAAATCCAAAGTCCATGAGCAATCTTTGTGACCAGGTCAGAATCTTCGACCTTATCTATTATTGAACGGTAACTAGTTCTTAGGTATTCTGCTCATGGATAAGATGCGGAAAGAGTAAAATATACGCAGTCTTATATTTGTCGCGAACAGTAGAGCTGCGGAATGAAAGCCTAAATTCCCCAAGTTTCCAAATACATCCTCACCTCCAATATGGTCTTGTATACAACATGTAGGAAGGTAATTATTCTATGTTAGCTTGCATAAACCGGAAAAATGAAATGAAATGGAAAAAAAAGGAGAGTATTATTTAGACAACACAAACTTAACAAGATATTTATCCGTTCAATGACGAAATTCACCTGAAATTCGATCGCGATTACTGTTGGAAGATGATGGAGCTTCGAGGCCATTGTTTGACATCATGTTAAACAAGAACAGAAAATAGAGAGATTGGGAAGAGAACACAGATGCTGTTGAAGTATGGGAAGGGGCAACCCTCAACCCTGTGGTGGGTACCGTAGCATCAAGTTTGAGAGCAGACATGTGTCACCACAAATATATAAGTCTTGAGTAATAACTTCTTCACATCTAACATATGTTAGTACCTGTTCACCCCAAATTTAGAAGTGAGTTCTTATGGAATGTCGAGGTGACTGTCATTTTGGATTTATTCATGGGTGTTGTAATAATTTAACTCCATCCAAGAATTTTCAATTCCTCAGAATCAATGCAAACGTTGTTGCTATTCATCTTCCCCAACTTTTTTTTTTATTCCTCATTTCGCCACTCTATCTTCCCTTTAATTTTTCGGAACATTTACTGATATTCGATTGCAATAAGCACAACGTAGGTATTTGTATTTCACGCTTTTGTTTACCATATCACTGGCCCGTTGTTTAGGGTATGGATGAAGACGGTAACGGCTTCTTATGCAAGTTATGCTATTTCACTACACTCTAAGTAGCCTCGGTTTCCTCTTAACTCATTCGAGTGTGCTTTGCCTTTTTGTTTTGATTCATATTTTTGTGTCAAGAAAAAGCAAAATTGATGATGGATAAATCTGTTAATCTGATGATCATATGGGAGCGTTGTTGAATCTACTTCGTCTGTTGTATAAAACCAAACGAAAACTACATGTGTATACATATAATCTGATGATCATATGGGAGCGTTCGATTTTGGATCCTAAGCTTGACGAATTCATGGTGATTATAATTATTTCTTCCATTGCCTGAAAGGTACTATTCTCACTTAGATTAGATCATGTGAAGTGCTTCGAGCACGATTTCATGGTGAACCTTTTGTTCCCTTTTATTCTATTTTAAGGTCGAATTTGAGGGAATGGAGCGAGATTTCATTCTACGGTTAACTTGGGCAAACCTTGATTTGGTTGGAATGAAGCATGGATTTTGTTGGAGTGATTTCGTTGTCCGGTTTAAGCATTTGAGATGAATCGATGTGAGGAGGCGAGGCGGGTTCTTTATTTTCTTTGTTATGCTAATAAAAAATTTAATAATAATTAGATTAGATGATTTTGTGAGTCGTTTTTGTGTATTAAAACTCATTTCAAGGGTTTTTTCATAGTTTCTTATGTTTTCAAAATATTTGAATTATTTTTATGGTATATTTAACCTTTTTAAATATTTTTAAGTGTTTTAAATTTATTTCAATGTTCTTTTCAAATTTATTTACGGTTATTTTATGGTCTATTTAATCAACTTGATCGCTTTAGAACATACAAACTAGGGAAAGTTTGATCTTTTTACACAATTATCTATAAAGGTTAAGAGTCAAGTTTGATCGCCACGTCACTCCTTCTCCCTTCACACGCCGACCAAACCCCGCTCCTCGCCACCGTCCTACGTCAGCATGCAACATGCACGTCATTATCGCAGCATGCCAAGCTGGCAGACCTTTCGCCACGTGTCCTACTCCGTACATATATGTGCGGACCCCACAGCAGGAGGAGGTGGCCAAAGAATGAGCATATCACAAGGACTGTCAATTAATAATAATATGAGATAAATCTTAGTATCTTTTTTAAAAAAGATAAAATAGACAAAACAAAAATTTGCCTATTTTTTAGTTGATTGTGGATTCTAATTGGTAAGTTTTGCTGCTCCTTTTTCCCCGTACATATATATAGGCACTGATCAAAAAAATCTTTGTTACAAAACAGTCTCGCTAGTTTTCCTTTGCTCCCTTAGTTTCTGTCGATGGCTCCGCGTTCGGGGCCTCCGTCTTCTTCATCGACTAATCAGTCCTCTGATGAAGAAGGCGAGGGTGATGAAGGAGATTGTATTGTGTCGAGTGAGCGTGAGGCAGCAAAGGCGTTGGCGATCATGGGAAAGTCAACTGAAAGAGCAAATATCGAGTTAGGCATGGTCAGCTCGGGAAGAAACCCTGCGGCATTGGTGCCTCTACCGTTCGATCTCAATGAGGTGTGTAATTCCCTTGTCCAGTTCGGCATTGATATTGGACAGTGATTATCAGGATATAGCAAATCACGTGAAATCCATGAAAACACAACGTGCACGACAATGAAAAAATGGTTGTCAGTAACATTTTGTTTTTCCTCGGGACAGGAACCGTTTATGACACCTGAAGAGTGTGGCGATTTCGAGATGGTATTCATGAGTTCCTTGTGTTCTACATCAAAGCGCGGAGGACGAGGCGGCAAATGGAGGAACGATATGACCAAGGTATAAATCGAGGCACAATATAACCAAGGTATCAATTTAAAGGCAATGACATCGTCAAAGTTTCTATTTTCTGGTTTGCTCTCCCTCGTCACAGATCGGTTAAAATTTGAAAACCAGTAAGTTCTTAAGTATAGGTATGTGTATCGGAAACTGACTCTATATGTCTCATTCCTGTGATAACATCGACGAATTTCCAGGAAGAGAAGGAGGAGCAGAGACTGCGTCGGATAATGGCTAACAGGGAATCGGCCAGGGAGACAATTCGTCGAAGACGGGTAGCACATTGCTCATCTATATATAACCCTATACATTCATATATGCATATCCAAGAAGGGAGACGAGGGACAGGTTTCAAAAAGAATACGTCTAACCATTTCGATTCGCCAAACTGCTTATATAGAGTATCGTACCTCACCAGTCTGCATGCTCCAGGCATACAAGCTGCTTATGAAAGTTACATTGCAATTGATCACTCTTTGTTCTGTATGCTCCAGGCTCATTACGAAGAGCTAGCTCAAAAAGCAGCAGATCTAGCTAGCGAAAACGACGAATTAAAAAGAGTGAACAAGCACAATACTCACCTCTGTTTTGATCACTCTTACTAAGCCTTCAAGTTGCAGCTTTGAACTCCTAACATTTATACACGCTATTTTTCCGGTCATGCAACCCAACCTGATGGAACGTACAAAAAAAAGGCGAAGGACGTAGCCACAAAGGAATACCTGTATCTCGAGCGCATCAACAGGAACTTGAAGGAACAGGTAAGAATTATGCAAACACTTGAATTTGGAAATAAAGGTTAGTATGCTATAGATGCACACATTTTACCTACACAATCCATGGGCTATGTTACACGGTCTGCTTCATGACTTTTTGATGCAGGATGTGCTTCGTACATTCTTTTTTGTTGTCGACTGTCAACTTCAAATTTCTAGCATTTCCCGTTGTTGGACCATATCTACTAAGCGTTCCGCTAAGCATTGCTTCTTGATGGAATTCGCTCCATGCCAGGTTCGCAGCAATGAGGAGACAATGAGTTGATGAGTAGTGAGGATGAGGACCAGGGTGCAATGCTGATACGGATGTTTATATGTCTAAAGAGTGTTTCTGCGCAACAGGTTGGTTTGAAAGTAGCGAGACTCGAAAAAACAAGCATTGTATCTAAATAATGCTAAATGTCGGCATATCAGGATATATGCATAATTACATCATAATTTCTTCCTCATGTCTGGCACGAAAACTTCTTGGCACCTCAAGATCCCGGCAGCACCACCATAGCAAAGCCACAGCTCGCTTCCCTTGTTCAAGTTCCATCTCACCCTGTGCATAGCCACGACCTTTGATGGCAGGACTTCAATCTCGTCATCACCTGTTCTTCCTTTGCCATCGGCTTTACCTGTATATCTTTGAGCGTCTTTGTCTGGCGATGAACGGGTTTGGCCGTTGGTGGGTTCCTTTCGGCTGCCTGCTTTGCATTTGTTCAAGTTTGGTGCAATGTCTTGACTAACAGGTTCATCATCATAGCACAGAGCTGCGAGCAAAAAATCATGATGTGTGATTAGTTTTAGTGCAACCGATATGTAGCTTTCCTTCAAAAAAAATATGAAGTTTTTTCAAGTTGACTAGATAAGAATCTTACCCAGAACTCCATCGTCAGACTTCGGCAATGACTCTTCATTTTTCACCCTCTTCACTTGGTTCGATTTGTAAATATATCCACGTATAGATCTGGTAGCATTAGACCACTCATTAGCCGACGACTTCATTGGGTAAGGATCCTCAGATGACAGAGTTTTTCACGGCGATGGTTGATCCTTCATCAGTAAGCGAGCCGCAAAGAAAATGGGGGGCTCGGTGTCGATGTGGATCTTTGTCGACCGCCTTAGCTGTCAGCTGAAAGGAATCAAACCAACAAGCAGATTAATTATGCAATACCATAGCACACAAGTTGCATAATATCAAGTATCAACAAATATCTGGTGGATCTGCTCGCACTGTGCCGAAATCTCAAAATGAAACAATTAGGAGGGGGGAGACCATGTCGGATAAAGCTTCTGTTCGAGAAGTAAACAACTACCTGGAAACGGAGAGCATTACCATCAGCTCCGCAATATGCAACCATTCCTGAAATTTCAAGACATAAGTTATCGGCCAACTGTGGCAATTATTTATGAAAAAGAACTTCAAGCATCAGCACAGCATGAAAGATCAATAACCTACTCTTAAACAAATGACGATGCAATATCATGTGAAGAGTTAGAGTAAGAAAATTGGTCAGATATAACGAAGCAAATCTCTAACTAACCAGAAAAGAGATACAGTTTCAGCAGTGACCTGTAAGCCGTGAAACATGAACGGTCCATATAGAACGGAGAGCAATATAAACTGTGGAGTCCTTGTTGATGTGTTCCAGAAAAAGGTTTCCCCGTAGCAGGAACATCACATGATGCCTTTGCTAAGCTCAGGAACCGTAGAGTCCCGTCCTCATAGGATGTTAGCACGCACCTTCATGCAACAAAACCCCATCATACAAATTAGTAGTGTAATCTGGATGGAATGGAATGTACCAAAGAGCAAAAAGGCCCAGCGAAATAGAACTTGAAAACAACTGCCATGTTCGAAAATCACACTACATGATCGGCGTAAGCATACCTCGGATCTGGCAGCCAGTCAAGGCTATAAATAAGCCTAGGTACCGGATTAAGATCCCATAGAGACCTGAATGGGTCACTGCAAGTCATAAGAAACTCATTAGTGAAAAATACTTATCTCAGTTAAATGCTGCAAAGTAAAAAATCTAGTATTCCTGTATAATAACATTAGATGGTGATCCCTATGTTTTGTAGACCTTTGACGACTATAGATTCCCTCTTTACGTCCATTAATAAAATAAATTATAGAAGATTGTCCTCGCGTAAATAGATGCTTACCGCAAGTCCCAGAACTTCAGCCCCTCATGTCCGGCCGTCACAACCACGTTTGAGCTCTCAGGATCTCTAGAAAAGAACATCGGAAAAGAGTTCTCAGAATCACTATCAGACTGACGGACAATGTGGCATCATAAGCAATTAAATCAATTCATATTAGCAGCATATGGAATAAAACTAATCTATTACAGCAAAACTTTAGTTCTCAGGCGATCTATTACTCTTCACATGGGGCCCAAGCAAGGGTTCTAATGGGAACCGTATCTGCGCTGAAGCAAAGCAAAGGCCGGGTTTCTGCAGATGAAAAAAGATTCAAAATGCTTTTAGCAGAGTAATAGTGAACTTGAGTTATCAAATCCTACTTAGAGCCTGACACATATACATACTACTTTTCTGAGCACACAATCGGATAACCCATGTGAGAAAAAGTGACGAGGACAATACAAGGGCAATACCTTCGGACGAACCGGTTGGGGAGAACTTCCACAATGCCACCTGCAAAGTAATTTTGAAACTATGATGTAGAACATTAGACTAAATGTTTCACAGGTTGCTAGAAACATCCAGAAAGCTTACTTGCTAAGCATCAAATCCAGAAAAGTAAAAAAATATTACGAGTCCATCATGACAACCGGCCAACAAGATGCCATGAAGAGGTGAAGCAGACCACTCCGTGATCAGAGGCATGCTGCAGATGTTGTTAAAAAAAAAAGGAAAGAAAAAAAACATGTCTTAACCATAAGAAATCTAGCCTCATATAACTATAATATATTGCAACCTTTTTTGTATCTCCAGCAACTTTTTTTTTTTTTTTTTTTGGGGGATCACGTGGCAGGGGCATTACCAAAGCAAAGATGTCAATACCTCTGTCTGTCACCGCATTTCAATTTTGAGCATCTGAATACAGGCTTCAGCTTCAAAAAGCGAGGATCAATGCCATTCTTATGTTGCGAAGAAAACACTGCCCCTGTCATCCTCAGTGAAGGGATCTCCCATCTGGATATGATAACAAAGAAGTAATAAGTATATACTTTTCACTTTAACGATTGTGGTATTACACAAGCATTAATTTTGACGATACCAAATAGTAAACAAAGAGAAAGCATCAATTTATGAGCTTCTTATAAATTGCCAATTACAGAAATAATCTTTCGCAGTACCTTTTACCAGCCTGCCTTAAGCTTTTACCCATTTTCAAAGAGAAAATTTATCAATATCCAAAAAAAGAGGAGACAATCAGTTGACATCCTTTAGAGATGAAGAGAGAACTTACACTTCTATGGATCCATTTCCCAGCACAACAGCAAGATACCCCATCCATTGTCCACGGCCAGATTCAGATGCTTTAGGCTTCCATTTCACATCCCATGCAACTTTTCCATCATGACCCATGCACATAACAACTCTAGGTACCATAGCATCCTTCAAAGAAGCATCAGTGGCAAACGGAAGTTTGGAGCAGCAATCGTTTGCAATATTCCCATCTGACTTCTTATCATTTTGGCGGAAACCTTCTCTTTCCTGACATACTACAGTATGCTCAGCACTTTCATCTTCAGTTGAGATTGCATTCTTTGTACCTTTCCGACTACAAACCTTAACTTTCAGCTTCTTTTTGGACAAAGAAATGATGGGTCAGCATCATTAACAGAACATTCTTCACTTGGAGCAGGAGGCTCCATGATATTCCCAGAAGCAGGAATGCTATTCAATGAGCAGTCTGGAAGCTGGGCAGCCGGAGCTTCAACAACCTGGATGTCACAATCATCAGCAACAACATGTATTTGATTCTTTTTTGCTACCAACTTCTTTGGTCGAGTTTCTTCTTCATTCTTTCTTGGTCTTCCCCATGGTCTTCTTGGTTTGGCTTCTTCCTCCTTGCACCATTAATTGTATTTGGTTTTGATGAAGTGACAGGTTCCACATCCGTAACAGGAAAGCTTTCATTTGGAACAGAGGTGTGTAGCATATTCTCTTCAGTAGGAAGGCCATTTAACGAAGAGTCAGGCAGCTGGATAGCAAGAGCTTCAACAGACTGGTTTTCACAAGCATCATCTGCAATATGTGTCGCACTCTTTGTAGCATGAGATGCTTTTGGTTGTGTTTCTTCTTTATTCTTTCTTGGTCTTCCTCTCGGTCTCTTTGGTTTGGCTTGTCCTAAAACTGCACCATCAATCTTTTTCGTTGATGAAGCAATAGGTTCTCCTACACCAGTACCTGAAAATCCTTCATCCAGAGTTGGGGGTAGCATGACACTCTCTTCAGCAGCAAGGCCATTTAAAGAACAATTTGGTAGCTGGATAGCGAGAGCTTCAACAAACTGATTTTCACAAGCATCACCAGCAATATGTGTCGGACGCTTTGTAGAGTTGGATGTTTTTAGTTGAGTTTCTTCTTTATTCTTTCTTGGTCTTCCTCTTGGTCTCTTTGGTTTGGCTTCTCCTGAAACTGCACCATCAACCTTTTTCGTCGATGTAGCAATAGGTTCTACACCAGTGCCCGATAATCCTTCGTCTGGAGTAGGGGGTTGCGTGACGGTATCTTCAGCAGTATGGCCATTTAAAGAACAATTTGGCAGCTGAATAGCAAGAGCTTTAACAAACTGGCCATCACAAGCATCGCCAACTTCAAGTACTGGATTCGTTGTCGCTTCTGAAGTCTTTGGTTGACTCACGTTTTCATTCTTTCTTGGTCTTCCCCTTGGTCTCTTCAGTTTAGATTCCTCCTCCTTTACACCACTATTTGTTTGATATTTTCGCTTTAGCTCTCTAATGCGGGCTGGGTCAATTTCCAAGTCCTGACTATGGCTTACCAGACACCATATCTGCACCATACCTCTACCACTAAGCGGAGCACCAATCTTGTGGTAAGATGAATCAGGCAGATGAGCAGAAACTGCAATAAGCTGAAAAGACAATCACCATGAAGGGAATGACTCAGATATGAACATAACAGAACCCACTTACACACTATGCATGTTGTAAACTAGCGTGTGGACACAAATAAATAACTCTTGGGGATACTGGCACTTCAAATTTTATGGGGGAAAAAAAATCTTCTTGTGTTAATCTTGATATGAAGAACATATGAGTCATACCAATACCTTCTGGTGTTATGACTAGGTGCTTCAAGGTACACAGAATACAGGTCAAAAGCAAAACCTGAACAATATCGATGTCACAGCCAAGAAACAGAAAATTTTCTTCCTAATTTAATAAACGAAGATACACAGAACATGTAAACGAAAATTTCAGATGCTAACCAACCTCACAATATGTATTGCCCTCCGCAGAATCTGACCTGGGACACCAATCCACTGCCCAGATTAGGCCTCCAGCATATAGTAAAAAATCCTTCCTGCAACCATATTAAACAACACGACATTTTAATCCAATCACCATAGAAAATTTTATTTGCAAGGTTGCGTATAAACTTGTTCAGAACGGCTTCATAAAGGTAAATTAATTGTAAAACATATAGTGCGATAACATTACCAACAGAATAGAGCTAGTTAACCAAACAAAATAAAATGCTATAAGAAACTTAGTAATCTTCTGACAATCTTCCGAATTGAACTGACAATCTTCCAGCAGAAAAGATATACCAAACACAAAGACATAGCATGAGAAAATATAATACTCCTCCCATCCCATGAAACTTGCAGCATTGTATAGTACTGTACTATTCAACACTTTTTTTCCCTTAACGACACAAACAAGTTTTCTTTTTGGCCCTTAAACTATCTTAGTGTTTGACGACAAATTTATGACAAATGATCTTTGATACTACAAGGGATCATTCATAACTCGAAAACTTTATTGATGATGTAGAAAAGCGTTGCGACTTCCGTGGAATGGAGGGAGTATCAAATAGCCAATACCTAGACTCTGGAGATGTCATTTGAGTTGATTCTATTTCTGACTGCAGAACAAACAAGCAAGGATTAACAACAAAATTGAAGAACACATCTTGCTGTCGGCCATAATGAACAAATGAAAATTGCTACACGTGACTGACGTTATGTCAACAGTTCAACATGAAAATTCGGATGCCTAGGTACCAATGGCAACACACCTGACGAACTGCAGCAGATGCAAATTGAGGCAAAACAATTACATTACTCTTCTCTTGATTGTTCCCAGTATCTGAAACAAACCTAACGTTTCTTGGCTGATAATTGAAATGCCTCCATTCGCTGCATATGCGAGAAAGCAATGTTGAAAACCAAGATTAAAACATGACACAAGAAAAAGATACATTGTTTATAGGAAATTGCACATGAACGAGCGGTCAAAACCTGATCAGCGTTATGCGGCGCCATATAAAAGCAATTACCTCAAGAAAGTGACATTGGAGGTGAACCGTTCAATCTCACCTTCTTCAAAATCATCACACGTTGTCTCCCCACATAGCTTTGATATTGTATCCATCATCATGAAGTGATTCTCAACAGAGTAATCAAAAGGGTATACAACAGACCCCGAAACTTCACCGTCTTCGACATGATGTGTTTGATTCCTCCCATCCAAGGAGTCCAAACCTCTTTCCCTCCTCCATCCTACCACCAGAATGACTCGCTGTTTTCGGATTGGCCATCTTCTATATTACTTAAAACACTCATTTACATGGCAATTTTGGTCAATATCAGATCTGCAAAATTAATGGCAAACACATGACTTATACAATTAGAAAATCAAAAACATTAGAAACACTAAGACATATCTATGGCAAGATATCTAAGACGGAAAGATACAGAAATACTGCCATAACGGTAGTATCATAAAACAGTTACTCTAGCACGGTTGATAAATAAACATAATAAATTCCATATTATACACCTATCAAGCATAATACAATGTGTTGAATTTATATGGAATTTGATGTAGAAAGAATTTTTTTTAGAGATAGTAACGTGTAAGTGGAATTTAGGAAAGAGAATGAAAAAAAAGAAAATAAATGATGGAATAATTTGATTATATTAATATAAATTCATTATCAAATAAAAAATTAATAAAAATATTATAATTAAATTAAATTGACAAAAGAAAAATGTTATAATTAAATTGATCAACTCACACAATGCCAAAACTCTCGTTTAAAATGTAGGCAAACAACCTTAGCTTGCCAATCTTTTTCACACACTCCGTCTTCGCAATCTTTTTCTGAAAATTCCTCTGATGATTCACATTTTCACACACTCCGTCTTCGCAATCCATAATTTTCCCAATTTTACCAACAGACATGTCACGATACACGAATCAAAATTTATCCTCCTAAAAAAAATTCCATAAACCACACTGCCATGTATCCCACACAAGCTCGTATAGCAATCAAAATCACGATTAAAAAAACCGACGACGACAACATATAATTCGAATCTCTAACCTAATGCTTCACCGAGTATGGTCCCGTCGGTCGTCGGACTCCTCCAGTTCGTCGCCGGTCCTGGACGGTCTCGGCCGGTTCGTCGTCGGTCGTCTTCGCTGGCGATGGTCGAAGAGCAGTTGGCGAAGAAGCAGGAGAAACACTGCGGCTAGGGCTCTACGACTTCGTTTGTAGTAGTATGTTTTAAGCAGAAGGAAGGTGAAAAGAGCATTCACGTTGGAGTAACAAGTCCTAAACTTAGTTATAATAAAATAATAAAATTTTATTAATATTTAGTATTTTTTTAGAAATTAGTTTAAACCTTGTCTTATAAATATTTTATAAATTTTGTTGTTAAGTTTATGTTTCGAATAATTAATTATATACTATTATTAGTTTTTTGAATTAAATATGTGTATTAATTATGATTAAGGCAAATTATATAAAAATACCTAAGTAAAATTTTACTTACATTTTAATACCAATTAAAATTTGTGAGTTTTAATCATTAACTCTGTGAACTGTATATCATACGTGTGTGAACTGTAAGTTTGTATATATGAACTGTTAAAATTGAAATGGATATCAAAATATAAAAAAAAAACTTACTTTGATACCAAAAAATAATTACGCCTTATAATTATTAAAGAAGAGTTTTAAATTTTACACTGATTCGAAAAAAAATATGATATTAATTCGAGAATGTGGATGCTGATTTAAAATCAGCCAACATGACTACAGTCTTCTTATAAAATCAGAAAATGTTTTTTATATTTGGGAGGATCCAGTTAAAAAACCGTTAAGTCTATATTTTAAGACGGAGGGAGTACATAGGTGCTTTTTTGATAGTTATGATTCGTCAATGTTTCTACAATTGTCTTGCGATATAGTTGAACTTTTTCATCTATATATCATATAAGTACATAATAACAATAACAGAGTTCCTATCATTAATTTGAGACAATGAATCACATAGTTAGTGCTTGGATCAAAAGTACTGTACACGCTTGAATTGAATACTATGTTTCACACTTACAATATTGAAGGTTTCATTTTATTGAAAAATTTGTCCAATCTTTCTGTGTTACACTCAATTCCACCACTGCCTCACTCTTTTGATATCGTACAAAAATCCTGAGCAAAAGATAGTTACAATGAAAAGAATTTATCAATCATTATTAACACAGGAAGCGATCAATGTTGTATGAAACCTGACAGGCGTCTTCCCGTTCTTCTCATTCGTGCTAGATACGGATTTTGCTGAATGTAGCACGAAGAAGAGTAGTCACGACACGCCAACCTTCCTGTGTAGGATGGAATGTATCCCAAAAGAATCTGGCCTTACGGTTGCCACATAATGTGTACAGCTTTTCGCCGTCTTCTGATGTACTCGCACAGAAGTAACTGGAGTTGACGCCGATGCAACATGGTTCCAGTGGATTTCCGAAGTTGAAGTCACCTATAATTAGTATCATCAGCGGTCAAAACAAGTCTTGTTTTTATAACTGATATATTCGTTTCCAAAACAGTGTTAAGTATACGAAATAATGTCCTGTATAATCTTGGAGCGAAATTTACCTGAAGGAAGCCCTGTCTTGTTATTGATGATGGACAAGAAAGAATCAAAGATGTCGAGGAGGATGATCCGTGGGTAGTTCCCCTTTGTCTTGTTATTCAACTTTGTGACAGCTTGTTCCAACAAGCTGTTGTGGAAGACGGCAAGGGAGTTACCGGATGCACTACACTCTGTGTAGTTTAGGCTCCCTGTCGAACCAGGCAGACATCCCAACGGCTCGATATTGGAGACCAGTATTTGTTTCACACCGAAACGGTATACGCGTTCGATGTTCTTTACAAGCTGAGCAACCACGTTTTCTGCGTATACTTGAATCCCCTGTCGAAGATCACAGGAACAAGACAATTACTACTGAATCAAATGGTTATCCTTCGAATGCAGATGATCAAATGTAGGCCATGTATATTAAGGTCTTTTGCAATGAAGAGAGCCGAGAAACTTTCGCTAAGTGGATTTGAAGTCCCATTTGCGACTAGTGATGGTTTGCAACGTCTTGGTCTTTTGCGACTAGTGATGGTTTGCAACATCTTGGTCTTTTGCAATAATCACTTGCATTAATGGTCCAAACAGAACTCTATGAAATGATGACCAAATCTAGTCCTTAAAAATGCCCTTATATGTGACAAAATATGATACTTATTGTGAGATAGGTAGAATATATATATATGTTACCGCGAGGTTGGGATGCTCAGATGCGTAGTAAGAATAGTCGTTGCCCGAGAGCTGGACTAGGACAACAGCGTTCTGTATATCATGAGAGGTGAAGACATGGTGCTTCACGAGCTGCTGGAAGAAATCGATTTGTTCCGTCATGTTTGGGTAGGGATCAAATGTTTGGAACACTCCGCTTCCTCCATAGGCGAAATTCATCCCGTATTTCAACCTATTTCGCCCGTGGTTTTTCCAGCTCTTGTATGTCACAGGCGTCTTCAATCTCAAATACTTTGCTGCAATTCAAATATTGAAACAACCACGAGAGCAAATTATGACGTCGTAACAATTGGAGCACAGGATTTTAATCGGCGACTACATGATGAAAAAATTATAGATACTAGGATCCAAACTTACCTATGAAATCAGTCAAGACGAAGCCATCAGAAAACCGACCTGATGGTTTACCGGGAAAGGTTATGCCGTAAGGAACCTTCCATGAAGATGAGGCAGTTTTGGACGTCGGTCTTGGAGTGTTGCCCGTGTCAGCATACGAATCACCAAACGCGAACAACTTAACAGGATCACGAATATCATTTCTCGAGCCTTCAACCGCTACATTCCCTATGATCCAACATAACAACATAAAGAACTATAGTAAGAAATCGATAGAGACTAACATATATACTTGGAAAATCGATGTTGTATATATTGAAACATAGTTTTCTTCACGAACCGAAAGCGATCAAGCAAAGTGAGAAGGAAAGCAATTGCAAGAGCTTAAGGGACTTCATGGTCATGTACCAACGGAGGAAGAATATAGATTATGAGAAGAGGAAAGCTGAGAGTGATTATTGGATATGAGATGTTCAAAGCTCAAAGTCTAATCTTTTTATAGCAAGATATATGATAATATGAATATGATTATAGTAGGAACGCTTCTTTGTTACATCATAATTGACTTTGAATGGGTTATTTACTAGTGGCTGGTCTCAATACTCTACTTAGCTTAGATATATAAGTATCAACTTTTAAAACTATCGTGACTTATTGTGAAATTGACTAATTGGAAACCGAGGCGTACCTGGAGCAAGGAGTCTAAGTAAAATAAGATGTTTTGGAATAGGACATGAAACTTTGATTTTGATGTCATGTCTAACTATTCTGATACCATATTAAGAAATATCAATTTTAACTAAAATGCGAATCAACAGTAGTGGAAGATCCAAAATTCAGGTTGGTCATGTCCGTTGACTTCGGTCAAAGGTTTAACCGATGTTGGTGGGGACCGTCTTGCCAGTGTCCGCAGGATTAGTTGAAGTGCGCGCGAGTTGGTCCGGACATCCTCGTCATCAAAAAAAAAAAAAAAAGCTAATAGTGGAAGATCAATTGCGTAACAAAGTCATGTCTTTACCATTTTCATTTTTGCAATTATTCGAGTCTGAACACATTATAATAGTTTAAAATCAGATCAACGTCAAACACCTAATGAACAAGATGAGTCGTTGAACTTTATATTTTCCATTTTATCCATAAAATAGGAATAGTACTCATTCAAATGCTTCTGATCATGTCTTGGTCTTTTTAGTTATTTTTTCTTTCTCCATTGCTTTTTGGACGCTCATACAAAGTATAATATGCAAAATGACAACTCACAAGAGGCGAAATCAATTTCCCATTTTGCTAAAATTTCCCGAGTCCAACTAAATGGGCTCGACACTTCCAATAGTTTCACATATATCCAATGCAAGTTTTGATATAGAGAAATAATCGACTTATAGAAAAACCAACTTATAGTTGCATTCTAAAAAAAATCAACTTATAGGAACATGAAATTTCCCTTTTTTCGTCATGAAATCTATCTTCTTCTTCTTTTTTTTCACGAAATCTAATGCATGATGCTGCAATTGACATGGAATTATCTATTGCAAAACCATCTCATGAAGATGGTTCTACAATAGCTATTTTCCTGTCCGTTACAACGCCAACATTAACCCCTATAGTATATTAGTTTCTAAAGCATAAAATCCACCTCGCACTGAATTAATTAATGACATTAACAATGTCCATTACATTCGTCTAATTAAAAGAGTCAAGCTCATCGCATTGGCAAAATGAAAGAAGGCCCATAAAAACCCAATATACCAACAACAACAACAATAACAAAAATCTCTTAAAAGTGTCTAGATAAAATGGGTTCATGAATGCAGAGATCCAATCTAGTTCCCTACCATCCTAATCGTAAGATTGAAAATATTTAATGTTGTTCGCATCCAATGGATAATCGTTTCTAGAACTTCGAGTTTGACTTAACTTAAAATTCGAACTCATGATCTTAACATCACATTTGCTTGATGACCTCAAGTCTGACAATATCACTATCATCCTAATCGTACGATTGAAAATATCTAACATTGTTTACATCAAATGATTATCGTCTCTGAAACTTGGAGTCTGATTTAATTTAAAATTCGAACTCATGACCTCAATATCACATCTCCTTAATGTCATCTTAGTGAACACTTCTATCTTGTTGAACAGTATAAATTTTACGGCATTAATTTAGGATCTTGAAACAACTTGATAAGTAGAGAAAAATAATAATGATGATATATAATTTTCAAATATTGGCATGGAGTCACATTGGACTCTTTATTCCATCTTGTACACATAGGAGAGCTTTGTTTAATTTACTCTAATGGAGTCACATTGGACTCTTTATTCCATCTTGTACACATATTAATTTATGTCTAAATTTGGGTTCTGAATTGGATCATTCTCTTGGTTGGGCACATAACTGGAATATCTTGAAGTGGTTAGCGAAACATGAAAGTGACTCCCCACCACAAAGGCTGACCTTTCTAGTTGCTATCAGTACAATATTTTCCAATATTCTTCTGTAATAACCTTAACTAGACAGTACAAATTATATTAATGGTATTCTAATTATATAAGTATATGTTTTCAAATCTTGAAAGAGTAAAGTAATGTAATGATCGTGTACGCCAGCAATGTAATGACGAGTGAAGTATTTTCTATAGGAACACATGCCTTGCGAAAGAATCTCACCGATTTTATTTTACTAATCGTGGTATTACATATATACTCATATCAAGTTCACAGGTCACTATAATCAAATGCCGAGTCATAAAGCACACAAGCATTTACTCGTACTATAATCAAAACAGATTTTAATAACTTAATTTACCAATTTCTTTACACACCAAGTAAACTGGCGACAGCTACGGCCGCAACCGCAACCAGCTTGCTTCCCTCCTCAACTTTGCGTATAGGATCACTTGAACATATAATGTAATGTATCGAACTTCGTAGGCAAGAGGCGTTGTCTACAAGCAGTAGCCATCGGTTTTGGTTCTGAGTCCGTTTAGACACAGAACCATGAAGCTGTAGCGAGAACGTTGTTACGCTTTCAGTTTCAGGCAACAACATCCTCGTCTCTTGACGCTGGAATTTCCTCTGGAAGAGCTTGGTAATCTCCGTTGGTGTGATTCTCGTCCTCGATGCTTGTTATTGGAGCAGCATCCTTCTCCCTGGAGTAAACAAGCATTTGCGTGCTGAATATACAAAGGAGGCAACTGACAAAGTTTTAAGGTGAAGATAACCCCGCAACACCGAGGGCAAGATAAAATTGCATTACAAAACAGTCAACTGACAGAGTTTTGAGGACTCTTTTTGTGACTATCAGTGTTAAGCTTATAAGGTCAAGAGGAGTTGACTCATTGGTTTGCTGCTTCCCTCCTAATCGTGAGGTTAGGGGTTTAATGTACAAATGAGGATAAGACTACATACATCATCCTGTTTTACGGGGAAGTCATTCCCACATATATCCTGTACTTGACGAGATTATGTGGTATATTCCTTTCCTTTCCTTTCAGTGTTAAACTTATAAGGACCAGGCCGTCCTGCAGTATGCTTCCTCTAACAAAAAGCCAGTATAGCCAGTTACATGAGCTCAAAATCAAGAAACGAGGTAGAGGACATACGTTTGTGAATAAATTATGAGTCCCATGACCACGATTGCGAAGGATAGATAATATAGCCAGTCAACCTGCAAAGAAAAAACTAGCCGGTGATCTTGATGTGGTATGCTAAATTGCTAATGCATCAGTGACTTTACCGTATAAGCATATGAAGGAAATTGAAGAAGACGAAAAATACCGTCTGATGATAGAAAAAGATGCGGATGACGACAGCCCACATATCAGATGTTAAGGAAGAGAGATTGAACAAAGTCGCGCCACTCAACTGCATCAAGAAGTTAATTCAGGCAGTCACAACAGCTGTTTGACAAGAGGAGGCGACAAAATTGATAGTTCACAGGTTTAGAATAAAACCGACCTTCAGCATAAATGGAGCAAGTGTGTAAAACAAGAAGGATGACACCGCATAACCCACAAATCCTATTATCTGAAGAATAGTAAACAAACTTTGCTTCAGCGCCCTTGTCCTGATGAATCGAATAGAAATCTAAATGAGAATTGCTTGCTTACTATATCTGTAGACCACTCGATCGACAACACGCTCTCTCTTTCCAGTATAGCGCTGAGCTTAGATTAAGGATTACTCCTTTGATACGAGGACGATCATTTTAATGATGCGAAGCCGAGACAATGTATGCAATACAGGTGGAAGTTTCTGCTCTGAAGTTTGAATTACAAGAACCAAAAAGGATACATCTCAATTATGCTGACCAGCGTGCCAAATGTACTAAGCATCGTTACTACTTCAACGAGATCCTTCTTTTTTACGCAATATTCCTGCATAAGCGAACAGAGCAAAGTCATTGAACTGAGAAAATCAAAATTCTGAAACCACACCACATGACAAAGCTAAATGGATCGAAGTTTTGACAACTTGCAGTAGAGGCCGAACGTTGAAGAAGCAAGACTTACCTCCCCAACGTTACTAAATGCGTAGAATAAAGTTCCGGCGACGACCAAAACGTCTCCAAGGAGAGGTTTAGTCCCAGCTGAGAAAACAAAGTCGATCGAACCAGTTAGCAGCGACCATATCAAAATACGCACACACTTGACTATATCATATGCTACAGTGTAAATCAACTCCTGGAATAGCCTATTTGTCAAACAGTGAAAGAATGTTTGCATCAATGAGGAGACGAGGGAGTACCACTTCCATCATCTATGCCAGCGTCAGAGAGGAAAACCAAGCCGAGGCCAAGAATACAAGCGCCTGACCCCACATACTGCCATATGGAATATCGAGTGCCAATGAAGATCCATGTGAGGACGATCACCCATGGGATAGTGAAGCAGTCCAACAATGTCACGCTAGTGATGGATGAATACTGGAATGCTTTATTAACTGCATAACGTAACATTTCACATAAATATGACTGTGCGATTTGGAAGCATATAACATAAGTTGCATTTTTGTACTACGTATTTGGTTATCATGTCTGCAGACGGCAATCACTTGAGCGCATAGTCATAAAGAGAATCGAAAAGGATGATACCACCATAATTGGCAATTACCTACCAAGGTAGTTGCCTTGAACATCAACAAAGCCTAAGCCAATATAGTAATACCAAGGGACCTGCATAAAAATGGAAAGTTATAACATCGCGAGCCAATATTGATTGGTGGAAAAGATAGCAAAAGTGGTGAAATGAACTTCACTTTAACCATATCTCGGAGCGCAGCAGGAAAAAAAAAAACGCTTTATCAGTACTCCAAAAAATATTAATCCGATCTTGAACTTGATGTTATCATTCTTAACCTCTATAGTAATAATTTCGAGGATCACTATTCCAAGATGACGTGACCATTTTTGGAGTTTTGATTTCCTTCCTCAGCAGAATAAAGAACCCAATATCCCAAAAGCTCTAGCTGTTGCAGAAGTGACCATTGTTCTTATACTATTCCTATGATGTCTACTTATGGCATTGTCACCGAGGTTGGAAATCGGACGGTGTTTTAAATCATTTTCGCCCAGTACGGACTATTAAGACTCGAATTTAGATACTCAGTCAAATCTGCTCCAATACCACATCGAACTAGTGACTTTATAGCAATGCCATTCATCCATTGTTGGCTACTTTTTATCTAAACCTTCGGCTACAAGTACATTACCCGAATGAAAACAGAAACTACACAAAACCTTCCTCCGAAACTAAGAACCGAGGAAGTTCGACAGCATCCCCATACAATTTAGTCATTACTTATCATGTTAGTTTCGCATCCAAAACATAGTCATTCACATCCAAAACCGAATTTCGAAATAGGCAAAAGAAAGCGACTACCACTCTACCAGCAATTTCTTCCTTCTGAATAACATGATAGATCCATAAACCGCAGCCAAGCTCACATAAGAGAAGAATGACTGTGTCAATGGCGCATCAACCCCTGCACAACATCATGAACCCACAAAACCAAGGCCATCACAATTCAAATTCTCTAAATCAAAGCGTCAAAATCATTTGAACAAAAGCCAAATGAACAAACCATTCCACAAACCACAAACTCAACCAAATTCAGCAAATTCAAATCCACAAAATCAAAGCCTCAAAAACAAGTTTTGAATCGAACCCAGATGAAGAAACCACCTCAAGGACCACCAACTCTACCAAAGTCGGACACATCGCGAACACATATACAACCGATTGAAACCCTCAAAATCAAATTTTGATTATACCCAGATGAACAAACCATTCCCCAAACCAAATACTCAACCAAATGAAGCCAATCCAAATTCTCAAAAACAAAACCTCAAAGTCAAACCTTCGACCAAACCCACTTCAACAAACCCATCAAATGATGAAACCCTACCAAGATCAGCCAAATAAGATGATGAAAAAGCCATGAGAGCCATGGCAAGGGACACAGCTTGTCCAAGCAACAACACAAACAGCTTCCTTAACAAACCCTCGTGCTTCCTCCACCAACTGATCCTCTCTTCATTCGCCATTTTGCAGCAACTCACTCACTTTCACACAGTCTCTCCACAAAACTTGGAATAAAATGGAACTTTGATTTGTCAGTTTATGTACAGCATGAACCGTTGCGTTTTGTTTTTGTCGCATTCAAAGTATCTAATGAAAAGCGGAGAATTGAATAGTGTAGTCTTTTATGGTGAGATATGAGTGGGTGAAAGAAAACGCAGAACTTTAGATTCATGGACCAAACAACAAAAAGATTGAGGGGGTACAGCATTTGGGTTAGGTTAAGGGCACGTGCTACTCAATAGTCTCTACTCAATATACAGACTAGTACAAGGCAGGGGAGAATTCAATTTTTGGAGCGTACATTGAGTTGGTTATTTCTCATGTAAATAGGAGTACATAGGAATATGATCGGTGATCTGCGCTCATATTTGTATTAATATGAAAATTGAAACCCAACCGACTATAAAAATTCAGCAAATGTACATTTAATTGCACAAATTAATCATTAGATCCATATGAAACAATCTTGTGCTGATTCTATCATATTATCTCACACGACATATTTGCATCTGTTATTGTCTAGAGCCTAAGCTAAAAATTTTGTGCTAAATGACTTCCGGAAAACGAAACTAACTTTCCGACCGAACAAAACAGGATCATCCTAGCGGCTAGGCGTATGGAGACACACAAACAATTCTTTTGACCTTAGCAGTTTGGCATGTACAAAATCTTGCTCTTCAAATGGAGTGATCTATAGCTCGTCGTGCGCTTGACCATTCGGGGTGCAAGATGCTGTGCTGCTTAAACTTTTGATCAAGACTTCATCAGCAACAACCGCATCAGTTTCGTTGTTCCGGTGCCAAGACCAGTGTGCTGTTGTCTGGTCTATAACATTCAATCGACCATGTCCGAAGCTTGGTTCACGGAACATAGAAATCGAGGGTGCCGGATGCTCATACCTAAATCATTTACATGAACAAAGCATCGTAAAGAGTTAGAATCTAATATAATAAAAATAAGCATACTTTAGTGTAAGTTAGTTCAATTTCTCATAAGCTGATCAAGAGCTAGATTGTTAAGGAACCAACTCTACTAATTGTCCGAACTAATGATAATAGGTCCATTATGGATCTTAATAGAGATATGCGATAATAAATTATAAGCACTCACGTCATTGCGAGCCCTTCTCTATTCCCTCCATCGCCAATGGTTATGTAGATCGGTCCACAACTGTTAGCCGTGTTGTTGTAAACCCTTGTCTGCGAACACAAAGCACAATGATATGCATACATTACGAAAAAAAAAAGATGATCAAAAGTATGTGCAAACCGATTGGTGTACTGTTAAGGCGATGAATGAAAGATATATTCACATACGAAGCGCTCATAGGCATGAACATGACCAGCAAAGACAACATCAACTCTTGCATTGTACAACAATTCCTCCATAGCCTTCCTCATTCTTTCTCCTTCACCTTTATGCGCCTCATTCGAGTTATACCACGGAGCATGATTTAGAACAAAGATCCAAGGTGTCTGATTCCTATTGATCTTAGCAAGGTCAGACACGAGCCAGTTATACTGGTCCGATCCTACCTTGTAGTCCGTGTATGAACTGAGCATAATAATATGAGTCTCCGCGACATCAAAGGAGTAATATAGGTTAGAAGTTGATCCGCTCTCATTGTATGGCATGAGCCACCTAGCATTGTAGGACGTGAATGGCTTTGGGTAGTCGAATAGGTATGTCTCGACCTCGTGGTTGCCAGTCGTGGTCATCCACGGTCTTTGGCTGGCCAATGGCTCGACTAGGCGACCAAATGAGTCCCAAAGAGGTTGTTCTGTATCGGCGTAGGAGAGATCTCCGGGTAATAGGAAGACATCATAGTCCTTTTGCTGGACATGTTCTAACGTTGAGTTTGTCCACTCTGTTTGTCCAAGGTCCCCTGTATCATATCAACATGTTGTAAAACTTCATGCTAAGTTAAAAAAAAAAAAGTCTATTTTTGTGCGGTCTTTTTTCATTCGTTTGTTCACAAAGTGAACATGAATTTATCATGTGAGATCAGAGAAAATCAACCGTTGCAATGAATGATTAAAATTTAAAAATAATATTCTAATCTCAATCCTTAGTTTGTATTGTTTTAACCTCAATCCTTGGTTTGTATTGTTTTAATCTTAATCCTTTATTTATTAATAGACATATCTAAATCATGACACATCCTAAACCTTTCTAGGTCAATGACAGTATGAAAACACGTCCGGTTTAATTTGTCTTTTTCATGTTGAAAATCAATAACAATCCAGCCCAGTTTATGGCCCAATTAAAAACAAACCAGAAAAAAGCCCAGCCCATCCCCGTGTGGCCTAATGATGGGAATGGCACAATAAAAAACCCATGAGAATAGATACAAATTATACAAAGCCTAGCCCACTAAATAGCCCAATAAATTCCAAGGATTCAAAGCTCATAACAAAATATATTTCGTGCGTTTCAATAAAATAAAATAAAATAATATATATATCAAGTGAATCACATGAATTATGTGATCACAAGATTCCAAGCTACTTGTATGCATAAATTGAACAAGAAACAAACTACGTACCAACAACGACGAATTCAACAGGCAACTTCGTCGGCGGTGTACGAAACGAGAACTCCGGCCCGACACCACTGCATCGATAGTAATACGTCGTGCTAGGCTTCAGTGGTCCGATCACGACGTGGTGGATCTCGTCGGAGAAGTAGAAGAAGTATTCGTATCTAAGGCGATCGCCTGTGGCCGAAGGTTCGTATTTTCCTGGTTGTGTACCGTACTCCACGATTGATGGAGCTTTTTTATCTTCTGTGACCCATGATACTCTCATGTGGTCTTTTCCCACCAATGATATATGTACCTATTTTGTACATAGTTTATAATAAAATTTTAACATCACTATGAAACATATAGATTGGAAATGTACGAAAAAGGGTACTGTTGAGACATCAACTCTGTTGATCACAAGCAATTTTGTGCGAGAGATATTGAAAGTAGAAAAAAGTAATCGAAACAACTTTTTCGCCACATATTTTCCTAAAAGTAATTACATGAAGAAGGAAACGTATTATTTCTGAGTTTATTTGTTATGAGAATTTGTCTTAGAGATGGTTGCGAGATCCTTTTAATCGCACGACCGAGTTCCTAGTTAAAGTCTTAAAGATGAGATGTCATTCAAGATAGCTCTTGCCTCTTGTACTCGTAATTGATTGTATGGAGGAGAAGTGAGCACAATGTTCTAACATAACCACAAGGACACAAAAGTAATATCATATGAACATATAATCAATATTACATGAAACATGAATCAACCAGATATTCATCGCAAGAAAGCATCTATAACATCGAGAAAATAGCTCTATTAAAAGTTTGAATTGATGGTAATAGACCCAATAATATACATGTAACATCTAACCTGTTGTGGTTGGGTCGTCGAGCGCTCATGTTGAGTAAAAATGATGCTGCGAGGAGGACTCCGTACATACTCCGACGAGGAAGAATCTGAAAGAACAAGGTGAGGAACGATGAAAATGGAGAAAAACAAGATGGATGCACGGTGAAGCAAGGCACGAGATGTTGATGAAGAGGACCACCAAGTCTCCATTGTGTGTTGCTTGTTGGTTTTGTTCTTTCTCTTTGAAGCCAAGTTTATATGTGTAAAATGTAATTCAAAAGCATATGGATATATATACAAGCACTTGCCATAAAAGAAAAGGAAACTTAATAGATTTGTTTGAACATGTATATGACATGGAGGAAACGATGTCGATGGCGTGGAGGTATAATTCTTGGTACAAATACATTAGTATATGGTGCACGTCTTCAAATTTCACTGGACATGAATTGAATTAATTATTCGGATGAACTTGTTATAAATCCGTAGCCTAATTAAGTGCATTATAATTAATTTTCCCTCAGAGAAAATTTCTCCGATCGAAGCTTCCCCTATGTCAAGATCTAGTACGACATTGATCAATACAACTATATATTAAGCATGTCTTGTTAATTATTCGATCAGCAGTGTTCGGACAAATTCAATCCTTAGCTTAACCACAGACGATGTATGATCAGCTATACAATAATCAGTGCTCTTCACACATCATACCGATACATCCTTACTAACCGCTTCAATCAATCCTTATGATTATCATATGTTTTTTAACTCTCTACGTACGTTTCGGCAATTAGAGATACACTTCCTAAATCCACAGTGTGCATCTCCACTCCGGCCAATATGGGATAACCCAAAGAATTGCCTTTTTGCAACTTAATTTTTTAACAAAATTTTTATGTGAAAAGAGAGAAATCAAACCTGTAATGATATATGTTTACATCTAGCTAGGCAAAATATTCCAGTACATTGGCCCAATCTATAACGCTATATATGTGAGAAATCATTTTTTCCCTTTTGTTGTTGAATGCCCTTTTTTCTTGGTTTCTAGCCAGTGAAATTATAAGGTGACAAATGTAGAGTAGAGATGAGAGATCCAACAGGCTTGAGCAAAAAAATCGTTGAAAAGTGTACGAAAATGAAATCAAAGCCAAGAAAAAGATATGGACATAGCATATTCTGGGAATGTACTCAGTCTTGAACCATCCATATTTACAAGGAAAGTTCCGGCCACATGAATTAATATAGTCAAATGCATGAACTTATGAACAAGATTTATATATAAGGCGTTGTGTATTGACTTTTGTCATTGGTCTGCTGAAACAATACTCAAAGCGACTAAGGTTGGATCTCGAACAAGACATTGATAAATTAAGCCGTCGATACTTAATGATTCTTTGTTATAGAGTCGTTTGCGTGTTATTGTTACCCTAGTTTTGATGCTCAAACGTTCCTATGAGGTAAAAAATAATGGAGGCCACATAAGTATATACTATGGTATATCATTTGCGTGTGCGTAGCGGTGTTTATATGAGTAATTTTTTAGGAGTCATTGGCTACTCTCATATTGGAAAACCAAAAATCCAAGTTGAAAGTTCAATGACAATGAAGTATGTTTTCAACTATAATTCAATATTTTTGTGTCTTTCTCGATGTACTTATCCTCTTGATTAGAATGGTGAGTAGATGATCTTCGATTCAAGCTTGATAATTATTTCATTTTTTAATTTTAATTTTAATTTTTTTTATAAAGTGATGTTAATTTGACTTCGGATATGATTTTGTTGGACTGAGCCGGCGGGGCCCAAGCCCACATCAACATTGGGCTTCAAGTTTGATCGATTGGCCCATCGAGGGCCTGCATGTTTGGTCCTTTGTTTGTTATTTGGGCCAACTTGAACACAGAAGCGTCGGACCAAGAATATCTGATATGTTAATAAAAGTGTGAACTCATCTTCAAGTTGTTACAATAAACTGTGTTAATGACAATCATAGGAAACTTTTATAAGTTTATAAAATTCATCACATATGTAATCCATTCGCAAGATTAGACGACTGTGATCATTATAAGATGAACGTGTATGCGTTTAAATGATGTCGATGATGATGATCTTATGACTTGCAAAAATAAACATGACAAAAAGGAGTTTCGTTCATAAAATAGTCCAATGCAGCAGCACACATTTATTTACATGGTCACGGGCTCACGACTTGTTTCCGTGTGATATTGAGGTACAGATCATTAATCAAGTTTCAGTCCCACAAGAAATCTCATCTCAATGTACAATGTTTGAGCCATTTTCTCGCGTGAATTTAGTCTAAGCATAAGTCAAACCAGGAGAATATGCCTCCAACCGACTAGAACCAAAAAAGCACATGCATTGAGTAGTGTAAAATAGATGTAGGAGTATTTGTTTGGTTTAGGTTATAAAAATTGGAGGTTATACCTTAATAAATTTTTTTTATTTAATTTCATTAAAAGACAACATGTTCATGTAATTCCGTCAAATACGAGATGTGAAGAGTACGAGATGCACGTTGTGGTTGTTAATATTATCTCAGAAAGAAGAACTGCTTATCATTGATCCAAATAAATTGTTTTTTCTTTTCATAAATTTGTCCTTTTATTTCTATCGAATGGAAACGAACATGCAAATGGATAAATCTCTCCCCAATATCTGTAGGTCAAAAGGACGATTTCTCCAAGGAAATTAATTACCTTTACTTATCTAGATACTTGGGGGAGTATCTTAATTTGCTAGATTAAGCATTCATATCACGATATAAACATAAAAATCATTTCATATGCAAAAATGAGATCAAATTTGATTGTCACTTTCAATTCTGAATGTAAAGATGCAGACAATGCTAATCAACACTCAAATCACTCCATTCCAATTTCTAAGGATTTGTTTGTATCATTTCTATTTTTTATTTTTATTTCATTAATTGATGAAACAAAAAAAAATATTTTCGATTCATGTTTCTTAAACAGATGTAATAAAAATAAAAAATAAAAAAATCTAAAAAAATTATTTATTTTGATTTCTTGTTTCATTTGAGTATAATATTCATGAATCTATTTATACAGTCATTTTATTTTGAAAAATGATTTTATTTTTTATTATTGATTTTTTTGTTTTTATAATTGATTCTGATTTTTTTAATTTTAAATAAGAATACCACGTCTTCCATTTCCAGATGATTTGATTCATGGTACCACAAACCATTAATTATCCCCAACACTTAGGTACATATACAAAATAGACAGCATTTGGCCTATGCTTTGAAATCTCATATAGGTTCATATATTCCCTCTATATCTCTTCTTAGCATCATCATCATCATCTATATATACTTCATCTCACCCTTTTCTTGCACCAAAACATCCATTCATCCATCTCATTTGTTCTTCTTCTACTTGGCCATGACAATGGCGCTTCGGGGTGTTAGTATGTTTGTTCTTGTTCTTGTTCTTGTGTTGGTGATTGGTAGTGCGGTGGGTTACACGCGGCCTCCGCCACGTGAAACACTCTTCATCGAACGTGATGCCGATGAAGATGCCACCGCCCCTGAACAGGTATGGAGCGATTTTTCCATTTTTTTGATCTGGATTGTTCATGTGATATATTTTTGTCTTTTTCTGGTTAATAAAAGGAGAATAGTGATATGGGGGTTTTTTTATTAGGACTATCTAGGTTCCAATAATAGGATCTCAAAATGCTAATATTAGCTTAACAGAGAGGATGACTTCTAAAAAATCTTATCCTTATTACGAGCAATAAAATATCAAAATATTAAGTTGCAGAATAAGAAAAAGTTGTTGCAGTAGTTATGAACATGATGATTTTACATGAATGATCAATGAGTAGCTCAATAGAAACATGTTTGTCCCTAAATTAGAAACAATCAATCGCTGATTGTTAAGTCTTTAGTGGCTAAATATCATTGTAATATCAGTATTTGATGTTCAGATAACCTCAATCTCAAATGTACGAATTGCAACAACCAAGAGTCACATGTCAAGTTCATTTTTCCCTTTTGTTTTCTTCTTAGAAGAATTTACCTTTGGTTGAGTGTTCTCTTGTCCTGCTTTCAGTTAACCAAAAAGAACACACTCTTCATATAGTTAGGTGTTTTGTGTCCATCACAGGCCAAAAACTTTGTAACATGTTATTCACGAGATCCGTTTCCGATGAAGAGATTGCGTCTAACATATAGTTCCGGTTGCTTGTAGAGAATAACGATGTTCTGCTATGATATTCTTGTTTCTAACTGAACTGTTACCTGGATTGTGTAATGCTGGTAGATCGATAATCAAGGGCAATGCAGCCAACCCGATCGGCTAAACACAAATCCGATCGAACTAAGAATACACTACGTAGTAGCCAATGGACGAATTTGCTTCAAGACATTATCTATTTTGTCTTCATCTTGATCTTAATTGTCAAGATGATAATTGAATGTTCGAATCAGTTGAACTATCATTGAAATGACATCGTATTTTCTGGAGAAATTGGAGAGTGCCTATTGCTCCTGATGTTGAACCTCCTTTCAATGTATAGCCAAATACATCTGCATTGATTTTGTGATTGATTTGTAGGTACATATATCAGTTGTTGGTGAAAACAATATGAGAATTTCATGGATCACACCAAGCTCAGTTCCAGCAACAGTATCCTATGGCACATCTTCAGGGGTCTATACTTCCTCTGCAACCGGAACTTCGTCTTCTTACAGCTACCTCTTGTACAAATCCGGTCAAATATATGACGTCGTGATCGGTCCATTGCAGCCGGATACAACTTATTACTATACCTGTGGATCAAACACGTCCACCGAATACACACTGAAAACCCCTCCTGCTCAGTTCCCTATTAAGTTTGCTGTTTCAGGTACGCCTATGAACAATCATCGGGCTAATACTGTATAGAGAACTTCCTGTAAAATATCTAGTACTATTCGAAATAGACATAACTATGAAGTTATACATTCATCTTAAAGAGATTATACGAAACATATCCTACGTCTGTAAACTAGGTGCCTATGATATCAGCTCAATTGAACAATGTTGTTCGGTGCAGGCGATCTAGGCCAGACGGGACATACACAGACGACTCTCCAGCACATCGGGAACTCAAGCTACGACGTGATGCTATTACCTGGTGACTTATCCTATGCTGATTTTTGGCAACCACGTTGGGACTCATTTGGCCGTCTCGTCTCCCCCTACTCGAGCAGGCGACCGTGGATGGTGACAACAGGTAATCACGACGTTGAGTCAGTCCCGATCATCAACATTCCAACCCCCTTCAAAGCGTACAATGCAAGGTGGCATATGCCATTCGAGCAGAGTGGATCAACCTCGAACGAGTATTACTCTTTCAATGTGGCCGGTGTCCATGTCATCATGCTCGGATCGTACACTGACTTCGATCAGAACTCCGCTCAGTATAAGTGGCTCCAAGGTGACCTCCAAGCCATTGATAGGACTAAGACACCGTGGGTCTTCGTATTGCTTCATGCACCGTGGTACAACTCGAATTTTGCCCACCAAGGAGAGAGTCAATCCATCTACATGAAGGCAGACATGGAAGAACTGTTGAATAACAGCCAAGTCGATGTCGTATTTGCTGGCCATGTTCATGCCTATGAGCGCTTTGTAAGTTCCTCACCTCCATTCAGTAAACTTCTTCAAACAACATATCCTGCAAAACAGCCAACAGATGAGCTCACCTTGTAAGATCGTTATGCGTGTTCAATGTTATCCTAATTTCTCTTCTTATACACCTACAGACTCGCGTTTACAATGGCCAAGCTAACAATTGCGCTCCAATGTACATCAACATTGGGGATGGTGGCAACCGAGAAGGCCTTGCCTCAAAGTAAGTAAATCAGCTAGCCGGTATCACTCATATTTGGTAACATACATACATGATAAGTTAATTCCTGAAATGATACGTGGTTTGGTTCCGTTATACAGGTACATGGATCCGCAGCCTGCGATCTCTCTATTCAGAGAGGCGAGCTTCGGCCATGGAGAGCTCCAAGTTTTCAACGGAACGAGCGCCCAGTGGACATGGCACAGGAACCAAGATGACGAATCTGTCATCGCAGATTCAGTTCTGTTAACTAGCCTCGCATCTACTTCAGCCTGTGCAAGTTCATAAGTTAGGATACAACTTTAGTAATACTCTACATATTGAAAATGATCAAATTCTCATGTGCCTGATTCCTATAGATACAGGATACAAGAACTGATACAGCAATAACAAATCAAATAGCATCGTTCATGATTAGAGAAGGCAATAAATGCGGTATCAGGCGTAGAAATGTACCAATGAAAAGAGGGTTACTAACAGGAAAGTATAGCCAGCTTGTATTTCTAATTTCCTTAATAATGAAAATACGGTTCTTCCTTTTCACGGCCTCTATTGCAAAAAGAAACGGATAGAACATAGACTCGACTCAAAAGTATATTAAATCGATCAGCCATAGTATAGCCCATATAGAAATAATTAACGAATAACTGACAAGCTCAGCGCTCGTCGCAAGCATCAAGTGTAAGAACCTGCAAGATAAAATTCAATATTGTAACCAACTCAATAAATCATCCAAACTAAGAAAAAGTAAGGTACCCATATAATCCTGTCAAATGCAACAGTGAGGAGGGAATCCTTGATGTAAATAGCATTATCTTTATTTTTATATAAAGAGATTGTTTTTTGATACTCTCAGATATCAAATCCTCGATCTTAGGATTATGAGAGAAACGACTCATCGAGCCAACCCCTCCCGACAAATCATCCAAACTAAGAGATGTGCATTATCATTCATTAGAGTTGAGCAAATGTCACTTTTATCAAATTAATGTGATCTAAGACAATTTGGCAAGTCCTAATGTTCAGAACTCGGATTATTCCTCGGAGGTTCGGAATATCTGCAGTCAACCAATTAATGCCATGTGCCTAACTTGGTTGAATCAAATATTTTGAGTTTATTATACACCTCTGATCAAAACGTAAGTTGCCTAATGCTAGTTTAACACATTTTAGACTTATTAAGCTATACACATATGGGACTCAGCTATAGGCAATTCTTGTATGATGCCGAAGATGGTTAATAAAACGTGAAGAAGAAAATAACAGAAGTCGAAAGTAACAGTATGCATAACATACACTTAGAACATAGTCTTTTGACCCTTTTAGTTGATGATGTATATCAAAACATGCTCATCAATACTACTTGATGCACAGGTTTTCCTATTAGGATATACTATCTCCTAGTCCTTTCAGCAGAAGATGAACATAATTTCACTTTAAAAAGAATATGTATTGCTATGAATACGAAGCGATGAGAAAACAGTTCATTTCAGATTCTCAATCATTGACACAAAACTATCCATTTTCTTGGGCTGCATTGCACACTGTATAGTTCTACCCCATATATGATATGGAAAAGGCCCAATTGCAAATAAACCCTTATCCAGCCCAGAATCTCTATATATAAACCATGTCCACTATTTGGGCCCAAATAGTGAACAAGTTACTCGTTTTTCATCTTCCCTGTGATAATTTCAACATGTTATCGAGAGGAGTTGAATCAATGATAAATCATTTCCATCCTAATTGTGAGATTAAAGATTCCACATTAGAGAATGTCAAAAACAACCTTTATATGTAAAAATAAGAATAAGACTACATCTCCCCTCACCCTGCACTTAACGAATTATTCCTTTCCTTTCTTGTGATAACTCGATATCTCAATTACTCTAATCTACATTCTTGTTGTTTAATCACACCGCCGACTTAAACATCACCCTCGTTACTACGTTCGGGATCATTACCTGGTTACGCTTGTTCGTATGTCAGCAAAGATTCAAGGCCGTCATTTGTTCCTCTCAATCTGCAGGCAAACAATGCTCGATATCAGGCGCGTCTTAACTACAGAAATGCAACGTTTTTTCCCAATGTATGTGATCAAACAACGTATACCAGCTGTGACATCTTTTTCAAATACTCAGTTCACAATTCAGCACAGAAAGGTGAATGAACCGAATCAAAATGAATAAGTGGAGTGAAAAATCGACATGCTACAGGTAGACGTTAAATTCGATGACAGATAATTGCAAAATACCATCACTGAAATACTATTGTCATCGAGAAAGTCATTTATCGGGACATTATTTGATGGATCTAATAATAACATATCATTGCATCCATATCACACGAGTTACCAATTAAAAGCTACAGTCACGTGTAACCTTCAATTCCACCAATACAGCAGTAATATAGAATTTCCATCATGATACTTTATTATTCCTTCTTCTTTTTTTTTGCAGATCTCGACATTATGTGAATCATTAACATTACATCATTGAAGAAATATCGAACAGGAATCATGTACAAAATATTTTCTGAAATTCTTCTTCTCATCATCATTTCATCCCTTTCCATTGTACTTTCCATACAGTGAATAATGAGCCTCATCGTGAGTTTCTAAAAAAAGAAGTAAAAAGTCTAGCGTTTTATTGGGATGGTGAAACTTTGTAGATTTGAAGCACTAGATCATAGAAAAAAGGAGCATGCGTAACGGCATTTTATTTACAAGTTCATATATGATCCAAGATCTGACAGGCTCAATCGAGAAACCGCAGTTTTTATCAACTGACAAAGATGAATGTATTTCTAAAGTCGAATCAAGATCGACAAAAACACATCATCCTAAAGTGCACGGTTGTGCTTTTTATGCTCGATCGAGCGAAAAGGCCTATGATTCCCATGGCTTGATCTTTTCAATCATCTTTCCATTTTTTGCTTCTACGAAAAGAGTGGTCAAGTATAGATCATGATGGTCACTCGTAAACCTACATCATCGATCACGTGCTATGATATTCAGCTTCATACACAAAGGCAAATAATGATCACCCACGTGTAATTAGTAAAAAACACGTGCTAAAACACGATAGATATGGTCAAGCGTGACAGACGAAGGCTTAAAAATGATATTAGACCAGTTGATCGAGCATTACTACACCACGTTAGAGGAGCCAAATAACTAAACACATCAAGTTCAAAGAACATTACTCGTGGAGACGTATCCGGATACAGCACGTATCTTGAGTCCTCATACAAACTTGAACTTTTGATAGAGTTAAACGATTCTTTGACATCAAAGAACTACGCATTAACTGTACCATCATCCTCATTGACACATAGGAGGTGAGGTGATGCAATGATAACTCCTTGAACCTATTGCATGGGGCAAAGTAAATGGAGTGAGTGCATTTAGTCATATATTGGCTAAGGGGCACATAATTTGTAAAGAGAAGATAATAGGAAATGTGGATGAATGATGATGAGCACTCAATTGGTATTGTATAAATGCGACATTGCCCACTGTGTTTGCCTCTTCTCTTGTGCCTTTGCCATCAAAAACTTTCTCAAAGGATCACGTATGTTCTTTGAATTTTCGTAAGGATCACCTTATCTCCATATCATTCAACCCACACAGCTACATTTCATCTAAAAAGATAGAATCTTTACATTTGTGAAAGTTTCATGCCAAATACGAGAACAATGTAGATATTGTTGGGCCGAATTCACTCCTTTGTGAAGGAACCCCAATGTGTTAACCCATATTTAATTATATGAAGGAGCCCTAATTTTATTGGGTTGATTTATTGATGTATCAATTTTTCAGAGGCGTGACAGAGGTTGAAACAGTGTCGGATTGTCGTGAAATTCAGTGAGCACGTTCGTAACTCATTAAATTTCGATTAGAAACTGACGGTGCATCGTTTGAAGTTGTATAGACTGAGTTATCGTAGTCCGAAAGGGGTTGTAGTTTTTTCAACGAATTTGACGGTTTGCCTTGTTGCGTAGATCTGATTGATTGCTCGATTAGTTTACCTCTACTGCTATCTAAAGAGGACCTTGTGTATTTATTATTTTGTTGATAGTGGAGCTTTGAAGTGGGCTTCGGTCTCGTGGTTTTTTACTCCTCACATTGAGGGGTTTTCCATGTTAAAATCGTGTCTTTGCATCTTTACTGTTTTCTGCTCTATTTCGTTTACTTCCTAGCAGGTTCATACAAGTGGGAGACAGTTTATTCCGCATTGTTTTATGTCCTACCTCCCATTAAAGTGGCATCAGAGTCGAGGACGTACTTGGTTTGACTTGTGTTGAACAATAGGGACAAATATGAGTAGAATGATTATATTGAATGGTTCGAATTATCATGTATGACAAGGAAAGATGGAACATCTGTTATATGTGAAAAACTATTACTTGCCTGTGTTTTCAGAAATGAAGCCTTCGTATAAATCTGATGGCAATGTGCTGAATCATATTTCAGGAAAATCGAATGCTCGCACCTTGTGGAGTAAGTTCGAGGAGTTATACGCTCGAAAGACAGGGAACAACGAATTGTTTATGATTAAACAGTTGACGACATTGCGTTATCGTGATGGTGCTCTGTTAGCTTATCATTTGAATTCTTTTGTGGGAATTATAAATCAATTGGCTAGAATGAAGATCACATTTGGTGATGAGGTCTAAGCTTTATGATTACTCGGCACTCTACCTGACCCATGGGAGACTTTTCGAACTTCGCTGTTAAATTCTGCTCCAATGATACTATTACCATGGATCTCGCCAAGAGTAGTATTCTAAATAAAGAGATAAGAAGGAAGACACAAGGGACTTCTTTGCATCAGGATGCCTTGGTTGTTGAGAACAGAGGTAGAAGCAACCGTCGTGATTCGATGAACAGAGATACGAGTCGAGGCAAAAGCAGAGGTGCGTCCAATAAGTATGCGAATGTTGAATGTCATTATTTTCATTAGAAAGGTCATCTTAAGCAATTCTGTCGTGTTCTGAAGAGAGAATTGAATGAGAAGGGCAAAGAGAAGAAGTCTGTTTGTGATGATCAAGTTGCGACAGTTTGTGATGGTTTTCTGTTTGTGTTTGATGGTGATGCCGTGAATTTTATGTGTCATGAGACTACTTGAGCGATTGACAGTGGTGCATCGATTCATGCTATATCTTGTAGGGATTTCTTCATATCTTATAGGACAGGTGACTACGGTCCTATGAAGATTGGAAATAACGGACTGGAAACAGTTATAGGCATCGGGGATGTATGCCTAGAGACCAGTAACGACACGAGGTTAGTATTGCACGATGTTAGACACATTCCTGATATTCGTCTGAACTTGATTTCCACAGGTAAGCTGGATGATGAGGGATTTTGCAACACCTTTTATGATGATCGATGGAAGCTCACTAAGGGTTCTTTGGTTGTGGTTCGAGGAACCAAACATTCTTCTTTGTACATTACACAAGCAAAGTTGTGTGGTGACAGGATTTCTGTAGTTGACAAGGAAGAGAAAGCAGAGTTATGGCACAGAAGATTCAGTAATATCAATGAGAAGGGATTATCCATTTTGACCAAGAAGAAGCTCCTTTCAGGTTTGAAAAATCCAACGTTAAAGAGGTGTGCTCATTGCCTAGCAGGGAAGCAGAGCAGGGTTGCTTTCAAGAGTTCTCCTCCTTCCAAAAAATCAGGTATTTTAGATTTGGTGTATTTCTATGTTTGTGGTCCTATGAAGACGAGAACAGTTGATGGGTCTCTTTGTTTCGTTACCTTCATAGATGACTGCTAAAGAAAAGTATGGGCTTACATTTTGAAGTATAAAGACCAAGTATTAAATGCGTTTAAACAGTTTCATGCCTTAGTTTAGAGGCAAAGAGAGAGGAAGTCGAAATTCATCAGAACTGATAACGGAGGAGAGTATTCTGGTCCTTTTGATGAGTATTGCAAACAACAGGGTATCAGACATAAAAAGACGCCTCCTAAAATGCCTCAGTTGAATGGGTTACCTGAGAGAATAAAACACTAGTTGAAAGGGTGAGATGTTTGCTCTCACACGCGCAGCTACCGAGATCCTTTAAGGGTGAGGTTTGTGAATACTGTTGTTCATGTTATTAACCTTACGTCCAACATTCCTTTGGATCTTGATGTTCCTGATCGAGTTTGGACAGGGAAAGTTGTCTCGTATGATCACTTGCGTGTCTTTGGATGCAAGGCATTTGTTCACATACCCAAAGATGAGAGATCGAAACTCGATGTGAAATCTCGACAGTGTATATTCATCGGTTATGGGCAGGATAAGTTCGTCTACAAGTTCCACGATCCAGTTGAGAAAAAACTTATAAGAAGCAGGGATACTGTGTTAATGAAAGATCAGACTGTTCGGGATATTGACAAATCAAAGATTTCAGCACCACAGGTCAGTGATGAATTGATTGATTCGGATCCAATTCCTCATGCACATATGCCCATGTAGGTTGAGGAAGATGAACAAGTTGATCCAGAAGTTATACATGTCCCAGAGCCTGTTGACATTGAGGATATCCTTCCTGAACCAGAGATCCCAGTAGAGGTTCCAACAGACGTTCCGCAAATTGCTCCATAGGATGTTCAGCTCCGACGGACAGCTAGAGATCCGAAATCGTCTACCAGACACCCTTCAGATCAGTATGTGACAGTGACTGATGCAGGTGAACCCAAATCCTATTCAGAGGCTTTGGATGATGAATGCTAGAGTAAATGGCTTAAGGCCATGTAGGATGAGATGAAGTCGCTCCACGACGATCATACCTTCGACCTAAGGAAGGTGCCTAAAGGTAGGAAAGTCTTGAAAAACAAGTGGGTATTCGGGTTGAAGCATGATGAGCTGTAATGCCCTGACTTTTCATTACTTATTAATGATATATATGACGTCACTGTTGCTGGATCCATCGCCTCAGTTAGGCAAAAACTATACTTCGTGACTTAGTCATAAGAATTAAGCTAAGTTCACTTATACATCTTTAGTTTAGAAACTTTCGATGCACTCAATCATATCTCACAATATCACCTTTGCAACGAAATTTACATCTCTTTCTAAGATCAGAATACCTTTCACACATAAGCTACATCTAGCATCAAATCTTAGATCACACTTCTCTTTCAAGTCTTGCTCTTATATCAAAAGAGAAAAAGAAAGACACAGAAAAATAGTAACCGTGAGCTATAAGAGCTCAATAATGTATCGACCCTCTTACCAGGGATTACACGAGAGAATAAGATAAAAAAAGAAAAAGAAAAAAAATGATCACTTGAATCCTTTGTTCCAACACTCTAGAATTATCATGCCAATCTGACATTCATAATTATTATCACAAGCATACCAATAATTCACCCTAGTCACATAAGCACACCTAACACCACGTAACAACGTTCGAAACCACGCGTCCATCGACACTCCAGACATTATCAATGTAGTTTACTACCGTCATACTCTTTATGATAATGATAGTCAACACCTCCATATCAAACAAAGTGAGACAATGACACTGCAACATGACAGGTCCCCAGTCCAAGTCTCACAGACTGTTATACTCAACAGTTCACTCAAGACTTTGTTAAACTTATCATCATATCAATTACACAAAGACGACAGACAATAAATATCCTAAATATTATAATTATGTCATTGACGAGACTTATTCAATTTCATAAATAAGCTTTATTTAGCTTTAGCAAAAGGGACATCCATGAAAGGAGATCAGCCAAACCGGAGCGCAGGGTCTTCTGCAGTGAGATCCTTATACCAAAACGACCTCACAAGGTCGATGAAAGAATATCACCACCAAATCACTGTATAACACATGTGACACAGACAACGCTATTTGCGTTTTATATCACGAAGTTATCTCACTAATTTATGGATTTACACTCTTTTCACGCATTCATCTTCATTATATCAGCAAATAAGGCATAACACACCATGCAACAATACTCCACAACATTCAGTATTTAGCACACGACACATAGCAGTTACAGTCAGTATTTTACATCAGCCACATTTAGTGACTACGTTCAAAGATTCCAATGCATATTATTATACTCACGATATAATAACTCGCATCGTCATACACAATAAATGTAAATGTTATCTTTTATCATAGTTCTTCACATGCACAGGTTCACCCTCATCCTGAAGTGACAACGAGCAACGTCTTCGAGTCCTATAATATAATAAGATACCCGTATTAAAACACACCATCGTAAATGATTGTTCACGTTATGAAGTTAAGTATATTTGTTCGTACTTCTTGAAACCGTTGTAGTGATATTATGTGGTGGTGTCAAGTTTTGAGAAAACTCTTTTATACTTATTTTAATAGTTGATGATTTTATGTATTTATCATTATTATAAGTGTTTGTGAATATTTAAAGTTGTTTTCGGGTCAAAACAGTTCATTCGCGGATTCTGTACAACATGACCCTTCGATACGTTTAAATCTATAACTTCTCATATACAGTTTTAAAAATTATTTCGTAAAATTCTACATAAACTATACTTCCTAATCCTTTCACAGAATTAGAGTTTCTATCATGAAATCATACCAATAATAGCAGTTTATACGTCTGATTTTATATTTTTTGCTAGATCAAATAATTTTACATTTCTTCACAAATCGGCTCATAACTACTTACATACAACTCTGAATTTAGATTTTTATACTGTTTTGAAAACTAAACTTCAATACCTTTCTATTGATATAAGGCTTGTTTTCTAAATCTTTCTGTATAATTTCAGATCAAGCCATAAAGTCTATCCTATAATAAATTTTTACATATTGATATATCCATATATTTTAATATATATCTTAAGATTCACAACTCCAAATCATGATTTATTAACTTCATTAGAAACTAGACATATGAGGTTTCAACATATATTAAAATCAGAATTTATCTCAGAACGGATGATTTTCCACAAAGTTCACCTCCTCTTATTAATGGTGAAAGATCCTCGTCGTCTTGTAACCCTAACTTCTTCTCTTCTCCTTGAACTCTCCTTCTTTTTTTTCTCTTGTTCATCTCTTGTTTTACATGATAAGAAGTATTTTTATGTTTGTTAGAAGTTTTTTCAAGGAGAAGAAAGCATGTATTTATAGGAAACTAAATTGATTAAAATAATCAAGTGAAAAATAAATAGATAATTAGTGGATATTTAGTGGATAATTAGTGGATAATAATCTAATTTAGGTGGAGTATAAATTGACATAAAGAAAAATAAATGCCAAAATTAGATATAGATCATTTTCGTATAAATACGATATTTTCGTATTAAAATCGTATTTTTCCGTATTGACGTATTAGGGTTGTATTTCAACCATATTTTATATTTTTTTCATTATTATATCGACAAATAAGACTTATAACTCTGCAAAATAAATTATAACATACGATAATTTACTATTCATATAAATTGTCGTGAAATTAAATTTTACAGAATTTTTTGGATTCTTACATTAACTGACTTCAGAGACGCGGTATAAGGCCAGATTAGTTATTAAAGAGTTCACTCAGAGGAAAGGGATTGACTTTGAAGAGATATTCTCTCCAATTGTGAAGTTGTCATCCGTTAGTGTGGTTCTAGGCTTAGCAACTATCTTAAACTTGAAGATTGAGCAGATGAATGTTAAGACAGGCTTCTTGCATGATGATCTATAAGAAGAGATATACATGGAGCAGCCAGAGGGTTTTGTTGTGAAAGAAAAGAAGGACTGCGTCTACAGATTGAGAAAGAGTTTATACGGCCTGAAGCAGTGTGTCAAGATAGTGGTATAAGAAGTTTGAGTCTATTATGATGCAGCATGACTACAGAAAGACCGAAGATGACCATTGTGTGTTCGTGCAGAGTTTTTCAGCAGATGACTTCATTATCTATTGATATATGTTGATGATATGCTGATTGTTGGCAAGAACGCTTCTCGCATTGACACGTTGAAGAAGCAGTTAAGTGAGTTCTTTGTCATGAAGGATATGGGGCCAGCAAAGAAGATCCTTGATATCAGGATTGATCGAGACAGAGATGCCAAGAAGCTATGAATATCGCAGGAGAAGTATATTGAGAAAATACTTCAAAAGTTAACATGGGAAATACTAAAGTGATAAGCTCTCCTATAGCTTCACACTTTAAGTTAAGTGCTGATTAGAGTCCTTCTACGAATAAAGAGAAAAAGTATATGTCACGAGTTCCTTACGCTTCAGCGGTTGGTAGCTTGATGTATGCGATGGTGTGTTCGAGATCGGACATTGCTCATGCAGTTGGTGTTGTGAGTCGTTTTCTGTTAAATCCAGGTAAAGCTCACTGGGAAACAGTGAAGTGGATATTGAGATATCTTCAAGGTACTTCTAAGCTCAGAGTTTGTTTTGGAAATGAGAAACCGTCATTGATTGGTTACACAGATTCAGATTTGGCCGGAGATGTCGACAGTCGTAAGCCTACTTCAGGTTATTTGATAACATTCTCAGGAGGAGCTGTTTCCTGGTAGTTGAGGTTACAGAAATGTGTTGCACTTTCTACGACAGAAGCAGAGTTCATCGTAGCTACGAAAGCATGTAAAGAAATACTTTGGATGAAGAAGTCTTGGGGTTCAAGCAAGACCGTTATGTGTTGTTTTGTGACAACCAGAGTGCAATTCACCTCAGCAAGAATTCTACCTATCATGATAAGACGAAACACATTGATACTCGCTATACGTGGATTAGAGATGTCCTTGATGATAAGAAGGTTCATCTTCAGAAGATTCACACAGATGATAATGGTGCTGATATGCGTACTAAAGTATTGCCAAGACACAAGCTTAAAGTATGCCGTTCGATCGCGAGAATGGCGAGCTCCTCCTCTCTTCGTCGTGAGGGGAAGATTTGTTGGGCCGGGTTCACTCCTTTGTGGAGAAAACCCGATGGGTTAGCCCATATTTAATTATATGGAGGAACCCTAATTTTATTGGGTTGATTTATTTATGCACCAATATATATATAGGTGTTTTTTTAGATCTCTAGGGTTTGAAATCAGAACTTTGAGGTGCAGCCACAGAGTAGCGTGAGGTTCTACCTTTGCTTTTCACGAGCCAAAAAGAAGGAAAACTAAAGTTTTTGATCAGCAAAGAGAATCAACAGCACATCGCAGCACATCGCAGCAATAAGGAATATCAGCTCTTCATCGACAGTTTCTTGGTTCCAGTTTTCTGGTTACAAGGGTCCATTTTCAGAGGTTGTATGGAGGTTGAAACTGTAATACCCGAGAATTTGAGATGAATATATATATATTAAGCATATGCTTATAAGAAATGGGATTAAAAACACGACAAGCAAAGAAAATTACAAAGTGTGACATACGTAACGAACGTTACGGAGTTAAGAGAGTGACGTACAGTTTTAAAATTTTTAATCTCGAAAATAATATTTTCTTCGATAGAACGTTCTAATAAAATGTTTGGACGTTATAGTCCGAACAAAATAATTTTTGGAGGTAAAATTATACGAGATTTTTGTAAATAGGATAAATAGAATACTATAATATCTTAAACAAATACATCCAACACATCACACCCCATCACTCACCCTTTTCTTCATTTCATCAATCACTTACCATTCACACCACATCCCACCCACAACTCCTCATTCATCATTTCCACTCACCACTTTTCACTCACAACTACCCACTTATTATCTCCTACCACAACCACCTTCTACTCATCATCCATCACCACCACCACCATAACCACCTCCCACTCATCATCCTTCACCACCACCATCACAACCACTTCCACCTTCTTTCAATCATCAATCCTCCACTCAACTCCTCTTTTCACCATCATTC